>OZ022595.1:11124701-11252930 GCA_963669155.1 Arbacia lixula | reverse complement strand
TACTAGCTTGGGCGCGGCTAGGCACGTTTTTCATGTTTCTTGTCTGAAAGGAAAATATCTGAAAGTAACTTTTCATGCAATTTTTTTAATGGAATATGATGCGGGACAGTATGAAATTGAGACTTTCATACTGCAACTTGATAGGCTCTTTGCCATATTGTAACAATATTCCTCGATTGAATCTTTATAGATGCATCGTAGGTATAACATATGTGGTGAGGATATTTACCCAAATTCTTTTGCGCGTCTGATTTTGTAAGTCAAATCCAGGCAAAAATCATCCAGAGAATCGGCGGCATTGAACATATGAGATCAAAGAAAAAATCTTTGTAAAACATTCTTGTGTGACTAGAAGGATAGTACAATGCATCTGCATTAATACAACGGCTGATGGTACTCCATGTACTTAAACATCCTTGGTTTTTCAGTACATGAATGGAACGACTCTACTTGAGTTGAAGGTTTAATATAAATATATCATTGTGACCTATTACCTACAGTCAATATAATCCCGATCTAATAGGATGTTGGCTTGATTATCATTACGTCACGAGAAATCACCTTACTAATCAGGGGTTGTAGATACCAATTATCACCGACTTAACGTCGGGCGAAAAGATGGCTTTAAATGCCCGTATTCGCAACGGTGATTTGGCCATGAACCTAATATGGATGGACTTTGCTCGGATAGACTTCCCTTCATCGCTGATGACCGCCGCCTCATAAAAATACTTGACATTCAAGGGCCTTCCTCTGAATAACGCTAGTTCGGTTCATGTTTTTTTTTTCAGTTCAGTTCATTTTGTTTTAACACGGTGACCCACTCTAGCCAAAGGCTGTTTTACGCGGGCCGTGCAAGATAAAAAAAAAAAAAAAAAAAATTACACTTAATACATTTGAACGTATACATTTTCAACAGAACACATGAATATATACAAACCAAACAAACATATAAGAAATTTACATACTTGGTCATTTAAAAGAGAAAACGAACATGCATTGAAGAGAAAAAAAAAAGAAAACAAACATTCAATTTGCATTTTTTTGTTCTATCATTGATACATGTAATTTAATAATGTAAGAAATATATGCTATGGGAAAGTTAGATACTTAAAGAACATCTGTTTCGAAAAATGTATCAACCGTTCAGCCTTCGTTGGGAGTTCACAGCTGATCTTGATGCACACACTGTGAATTAGTTTGGGAGTAAGCGAAGGGTAATTTTGATAAAATTGTAGAAAGAATTTAGTCCGTACCTCTTTCGGACACCTGGAAATTGAGGTTGTTTCCATAGAAGGTGAAACACTCAATAAACGATTTACAAGATGTTTGTAAGGAAATATGATTGAACAATGTGCGATATGGAAGCATTTCTCTGACGTGTTTTCTACATTATTACCCATTTATCTTAAAAATGAAACAACATTACCATTTGACATTCACAGAATCAAATTCGTTACGTAACTTTCTTATGATTTTTCGACTTTCTTCAATCCATAAGCAACGTACAGTAGAGTGCCGAAGTGGTGTCGTCATACTCATGTTATGCAAGTTTCTGGTTCCAATCAACATCCCTCAAGTGAGAACAGAGCTGGTCCGACATTGTCTAGCGGGCTAGTGTCCGGCACGCACAATGAACGTCTCCGCTATATGATCACCGCTGTTTGCTCTACCCTCATTGTTTAAAACCAGTTGTCTTGATTACGTGCTCATATGACGTCTCACTTCGGTACTCTATCCCTTTCGCTAATTTCTTTCTGCTCTAACTCCAATATAAACTCATACCTGATTTCTTCACATTATTATCTGAATGTTTTTGTAAATTCCCAAGGCCGTGTCGTTCCCCGCAGCCAACACCCTGACCACGAAATGGGCACCGCTTAGAGAGAAGACGCGTATGACTTCATTATTTGTATCGGGTAAGTAGATTTCTTTTTTATCCCTGCTCAAAATTATCGGTTATTGCGAAAGTTTCTTCATTCCGGAGGTCCTTTAATCCGAAGGTATTTTATTGTGAAGGATTAATATTGCGAAGTTGCGTTAATCCGAAGGTTCGCTATTGCTAATTTCGTTATACCGAAGGTTTGTAAGTCCGAAAGTTCGTTAATAACTTTCTTATCCTTTGACAAACCTTCACAAATATGTTTCTATCATGTTTTTCCTTTCATTAAAACCAACTTAATTTAAGGGTGAAGTTTCCCTTTAAAACTATATACATAAATCATGAAAGATGATGTTTGCCTTTTGTTCGCAGGGAGTGGTGTCGGGTCATCCTTGGGTCAGTTCCTCTCGGGAGTCATTTGTTCATACCTCAGCTGGGAAGCTACCTTCTACATATTCGGTAATAAAATCTTCTCTTTCTTCCCTCTCTTTTTAACACATCCCTGTTTGAGATTGAAACAACAGTTCACTTTCTTTTGCACTGTAAACAAGTTAAAGCACTTATGAATAACATATGGAACATGACTTTTAATCTCTTTCAGATAGAAAAAGAGATTAATGAAGAGGTTTTGATTATAGGATTTAAACATTGAGAAAGACAGGTAGACCCTACTACATTTTGAACATAATTTTCATCAACATAATCAGCCCATTTGTATAATTTATGTTTATCTCCCTGCCACCCTTACACACACCGAGCCTCAAATTTTCAATTAAAAGTGTGCATAATTTACACTTTACATGTCTGTATTTTATGGACATGCGTGAACGCGTTGCATGATGTAACCTCACGCTGATTTGGGCAAAACCGCATTTTCCGATTTGCCATGTACGAGCACACTCTGAAAAAAACATGTGTTCAATTGTAATTTTTTCTCTTGTGAGTGTTCAAGAGCACCAAGTCGCAAGTTTTTAAATGAAAAGTGTGCATTATTTACATTTCACATTCTGTGTGTATTCCATTGACATGCATGAACGTGTTCATGGTGTAGTTTCACGCCTATCTGGCAAAACCCCAAAATTCCCGATTTTTGCTATGTATGAGCACACTCTGAAAAAACATGTTTTTTCAGTTCCAAATGATTCTCAGAGGCCGTTCTTAATATCAAAATATTAAAATCAAAATGGTCAGTTTTCTGGCTATGTTCTATATATCAGTCTTTTCTTATGTGTGTTTAAATAGTACGTAGACAACGTCGGACAACTTAGGCTTAACCATTTAACAGGCCTTTTTTTCGTTTTTCATTTCATAATGATAAAGTAAATATCATTCAACAGCGTTCTTTCTTACCTTAAGTCTACGATAAAGCCTTATGCACGCGTATACTGCGCAATCCACATGTAAAAAACAACAACAATGTGTAGTATCCGGTGAATGCAGATAAGCAGTTTGGAGTTACTACTCTAATACTGAAGGAAAATAAGCAGGATTTCTGATGATACTAAACACAATAATAGTGAGCCAGTCTCAAAATTTGTAGCATTTTGCAAACTCCATTTTTCTGAACCGCTTCCAAGGATAACATGTAGCTATTCTCCATGCATCTCTCTGTCAATCCACCCCCACCCACCCCCACCTGTCACATGTTTTTTGCGTGTGTTTTTTTTACCGCGTTCCCTTCAAATATACGTGCTCTCTCCAAAAGTACGCAAATAATTATAGACGAACAGTTCATTTCAGAAAAATGGGTCAGGATATTCGTAAAAACATTTTACGCCTGCGTGCGGATAAAGCCCGCCGCACACGGAACGATCCGATCAGTCGTGTGATTCTGCGACTTGCTGCATCGCAGGACCCCGGCCATTTGGTTTGTACACGTGGGTGACGTCACATTTTCAGTCGGAGTCCCATACGACTGCAAAATCGTGACCAAATCGTGAAGTCTGCTGTGGCTTTAACACACAGCAGACGTGTGATTGTATGTTGTTGCACATGGTTGCCTTTTCAGTTGAGCGTGCAGTCATCATTGGTGAGTTATTTGTGCAGCCCACACTATTAGCGGCTGTTCACAATAAAAGTGTCCTTTGGGCGGTTTGATAGTGGTCGAGAGTAATGCCCAGTTCCCACTATCGTGCGATCCGGTACGAACGCCACGATTGGTCATTCGTATCTGATCGTGGAATTGTTGTGATCGCACGACAGTGGGAGCCTTCAGTCCGTGCCCAATGGTACCCAATATAGGGTCACATATTGTGACAGATCGTTGGAGATCGCAGCACATTTCAACATAGCGTGGTGTTTGTCTTGTCAGAGGTTGATCCCGATCATCACGGTTAGGAAGCAGGATATGTCGCGTTTTTGTTACGATCCAATACGATCTGATGCGATGATCACGATTGACAATCAATCGTATTGATCGTAGACTTGTTTTGAATCGTCCAAAACTTTCCGATTGCCACGCGATTGCCACGACTGACCTCACTATATGATAATATCTGATAGGATCACCACGATTAAGAACACGATTTGAATCGTGGCGCCAATCGTGAGAGTGGGAACGCCCACTAACGGGCCGGTAATCAATTGAGTGCCATGTTGCCGTGATCATGCGTCCTATTCTTATTTAATACCAGGAAGGAATCATCTCAAAATGACGGAATTATTGAAACGAAACGATATTTGGATGATAGCAGAACGTTTCAGCTGTGATTCCCGCCTGTAACTATTACCACCTCATGACCATCACCTGAAGACGACCCTTGTCGAGCTAATCAAAATAAACATATTAAAGCTATTTACGTACTGCTGTGTATCCTCCCCATGAAACTCAACTCAGTGCACCTCTCGAAAACAGTCATGTTTCATAAACCTCTGGTGAAACATTACGTCGTCTGTAGTTGTGTGTATTTATGACGTAATCGTTTGTCCCGTTTGTGGTTTTAGGATCCTGGTGTTTGCTGTGGGCGGTGTTGTGGTCCTCGCTGGTCTACGAGACCCCCGCAACTCACCCGTGCATCTCAGCCAGAGAGAGGGACGACATTCTGGCCACCAGCTCGCGAGGGGCGGACGAGAAAGTATGCACCCCCTCCCCCTCCTCTCTTTCTTCCTCTTTCTCTCTCTCTGTCTCTCTCTCTCTCTCTCTCTCTGTCTCTGTCACTCTCTTCTTCATGAATCAATTTGAGATTTCTTACAGGTGTCGTGTATGCACCCCTCCTCTTTTTCTTTCTTTCTTTCTTTCTCTCTCTCTCTCTCTCTCTCTCTGTCTTATTCTGTCTCTGTCTCTCTCACTCTCTTCTTCATAAATCAATTTGATATTTCTTACAGGTGTCGTGTATGCACCCCTCCCCCTCCCCTTTTTCTTTCTTTCTTTCTTTCTTTCTTTCTTTCTTTCTTTCTTACTTACTTTCTTTCTTTCTTTCTTTCTTTCTTTATCTCTCTCTCTCTCTCTCTCTGTTTCTCTCTGTCTCTGTTTCCCTCACTCTCTTCTTCATGAATCAATTTAAGATTTCTTACAGGTGTTGTGTATGCATGCCTCCCCCTCCTCTTTTCTTTCTTTCTTTCTTTCTTTCTTTCTTTCTTTCTTCCTCTGTCTCTCTCTGTCTCTGTCTCTCTCACTCTCTTTTCATGAATCAATTTCAGATTTCTCACAGGTGTCGTGTATGCACCCATCCCCCTCCACTTTTTCTTTCTTTCTTTCTCTCTCTCTATCTGTCTGTCTCTGTCTCTCTCACTCTCTTCTTCATGAATCAATTTCAGATTTCTCACAGGTGTCGTGTATGCACGCCTCCCCCTCCTCTTTTCTTTCTTTCTTTCTTTCTTTCTCTCTGTCTCTCTCTGTCTCTGTCTCTCTCACTCTCTTCTTCATGAATCAATTTCAGATTTCTCACAGGTGTCGTGTATGCACCCATCCCCCTCTTTTTCTTCCTTTCTCTCTCTCACTCTGTCTCTCTCTGTCTCTCTCACTCTGTCTTTCTCTGTCTCTCTCTGTCTCTGTCTCTCTCACTCTCTTCTTCGTGAATCAATTTCAGATTTCTTACAGGTGTCGTGTATGCACCCCTCCTCTTTTTCTTTCTTTCTCTCTCTCCCTCTTCCGTTGTATGACTCAATATCATGCTTCTTCCTGATGTCGTTTAAAAAAGTGTGAACCCCCCGCCACTCTCTCTCTCTCTCTCTGCCGTTTCATAAATCTATTTAACACTTCTTCCAGGTGACGTTGCAAAAGCGTTCCACACCTCCCCCCCCCCCCTCCCAACTTCTCCTCTCCTCCATTCCACGCCCTGAAAATCTCCGATAATTAGGCCTATTTGTTCGTGCATTCACACCTTCCCTAAGTTCTGCATCACCACTGTTCGATGGGATAGACGTTTTCGTAACTTTCTGTCACCCTACATATATCCACGCGACCGTGGGAACTACTTTTCTTCCGTTTTAATCTATTCATCTTTTATTTCGTCCAGGTGTCCTTTTCAATTCGAAACATCTGAAATTATTGCGTTAAACACGTGCCAAATACTCTATGCCAAATGCGAGAACGGGACATTATGTGATGCCTTTTGTTTTACCGATGTTACAAAATGAAACGACACTTTGATTTAAGCATGATAAGGTCGTCCTATTTTTGGACAGACAGAGAAATGTACATATTTTGAAACCCTTATCGGGCCGGGGTATTTGGAGTCTGACTATTGCGTTACGGGGTGGCTGTGGGGGTGGGGGGGGGGGGGGGGGAGGCATCCCACTCCGATCTCGGCAACGGATCACCGCGTAACGGACCACACTTTTGAATAGCATTTCCTTCGAAATACGGTGAAATACGGTGATAAAATGCCTGCAAAAGGGCAAGAAAAAGATACGTCCCGGCATTTGTGAATACGTAATCACTCACTGGGAGTAGAATGGACTATGGAGGGGAAATAATTCCGTAGCCTTGTATCTCACTTCCCCAACGACCCTTCAGGAGATAGGCAACGGGACTATTTCCCGAGCACAATCTTATCACCTTGATAAGGTACGCCGGGTTTTATTAATAGACAATAAATTAGCAATTACACTGACCACAGCCACATAGCACGACACACTTCACATGGTCGTAATGAGAGATACTGTAGCTGGTATAAGTGAAGATAAGGCAATGAAACTAGAGTGAGCAATGTTGAATTCTTATGTGCAACGCTATACCTCGTGTGTTTTCACATAAGAGATACGCATTGGGCCCATCGTACCTGGCACGATCCGATCAGTCGTGCAACGCTGCGACTGGCTGAATCGCAGGACCCGGTCATGGGATTTGTGCATGTAGGTGACGTCACATTTCCAGCCGTATGCCCTCAGTTCTGCAGGATCGTGGCACAATCGTGTCGTCTATGTCGTCACATTTTGGCTCTGGCAGGGAGATCCCTAGCCTAGTTACTAGGCTGAGGAGTGCATTGTCACAACCGAGTCTGTTAACAACTATGTCTGGTATCACCGACTACGCCCTAATCCCTCTGACTACACTGGATCCTCTTCCTCGCCCGTATGGCAAGCCGTTTTAACATTTATTCCCATTTCTTGATATCTCGAATTCGATTTCTTGATATCAAGAATTCGACTTCTTGATATCAAGAATTGCCATTGCTTAACTACACAAAACCATTTCTTGATAACAAGAATTCGAATTCTTGATATCAAGAAATTAATTTTTGATATCAAGAAATGGAATTCGTGATATCAAGAAATCAACTTCTTGATATCAAGAATTCGAAATGTTGATATCAAAAAATGGTTTTGTGTAGTCAAGCAATGGCTATTCTTGATATCAAGAAATCGAATTCGTGATATCAAGAAATAGGAATAAATGTTAAAACGGCTTGCCATACGCCCGCTCCAAAAGAGAAACCAGGGCAGTCAAGGGGATTAGGGGGCTAATCTGTTTTACCAGACATAGTTGCTAACAGACTCAATAATTTTGTGATCATGCTCTCCTCAGCCTAGTAACTAGGCTAGGAGATCCCTGGTTCGACCCCAGCCCAGTGCAAATTACTCATGTTTGTCTCTCTCAAACCTCGGGGGAGTGATAAAATATTGTTATGTGATGTGATTCTTAACGTTAGTGTATGACTCATTAGTATTCTAAGAAACTGCCTCCTCTTGAGGAATTTCACTTTATTTCTTAACTTTACATCCCTTATTTTTAAAAGAGTATTCATATGCAGCTGCAGGGAGAAAATCAGAGAACGACCACAGAGGGAATTTTGAGTACTCTGCTTTTGTTTCAAAAAGTAATGAGGAATCATTAAAAATATCGGACCACTAATTTCTTCACTTTCCCACAGGTTGTGCATTTGTGGGATTCAATCATTCTCAAAATGATAATTAAGCTGTGTATTGTCATTAATGGTGTTTGTGTGCGTTTGCGTGCAGCGGAGATATTTAACTTTAAAAACTTGTTTTTTTGTGTGTGTGTTCGCTGATACCTGTTATGCTCATGGAAGTATTAATGCAATTTACAGAACGGGACAAGCAAAATGAGACTGTACATTTCTTTTGTTCTCTCTGAGAAGCCGTTGCTAAAAAATCATGTTCATAATTGTTCAAGCACCTGACCAGCACCTGTTGAGAACATATAACTTTTCAGCGGCGTGGCACATGGGTTCAAAGAAAGAAAGTTGCTTCATATCCTTCCATAACGCATCCCTAGTTTCATGAATATGGCCCCTGATCTATAAACGAGCTTATACCGCTGGCTGTCCACGGCTGCTTAACTTAACTAAAGCCAGAGTAATGACCCGGCCATGTAAGTGGCACCCCATACCAGAAAAGCCTTATATAAAACCGATTGTAATTTCCTGTTATTATGAGAACTTAACAAAATCATGCGTAATTCTATGCACTCGTTCATTTCCCTTTCATTGATAGGAACAAAAGGCCGTAATCGGTGGGAAAGGAAAGAACCTCCGAGATATTCTGGAGTACTGCATTTATGTCGAAACCTTATCTTTTCGTTTATTGTTCCGCGTTCCACCTATTGTCATGATTGTTATGACTGCGACAAGCAGCGTGACACTATGCATTTTGTTCTAGACCGAGTGAATTGAACTTTAATGCTCAGTTCTCACGGAATCGATTTCCCGCTCGGTTTTACCGCTCAGTTTTGTCGCTCCCGCTTGCCATGGTGTCACGTGCACACGTATTTCACACGATTTCTCGCCTCTTACCGAGCGATGACCCGCGGAGAAGGATTTCAGGTTCTGTCGCAGTTTGGAAAGCACCGGCGTCAAATGCCGGCGGCAAGCGGCAGCGGGTAAACCGATGAACTAGTGAGGTGAACTCGCGCCACCAAGAACAACAACAACGACCCATATAAGGACGATTCAAGCACCGTGACGTCACGCACGTACGATTCGGCAAATTGCATTCCTATCCAGCTATGGTTGCGTTCATGCAACCATTGCCAGAATCCTGATTTGAATCATAATTCAAAACGCAAACATGAATCACGATAACAACAGAATCAACGTTCAGACAACCTTCTCTCCAATCACGTTTCTACTCGGATTCTGGCCGATCCAGTGCGCATCGCACTGCGCAGTTTAACCCAGGAAGTATAGGTCATCTTTAACGCGCGCGTTCTCTGACCGGAAATATGCCGACACAATGACGCCATAGAATCATGATTCAAAGCACGGTTACACGTGATTCTGCAGAAACGCGTTTCCAAACGCCCCTTTTTCCACATTTCATGTTTGCGTTTTGAATCAAGTTCATATTCAATTTCGTCTGAACACAATCATGAATCTGCAGGAACGAGTTTTGAATCATGATTCTAATCACGATTCTAGGGCAAAAAGTATCGCATGAATGCAACCTGAGCTAGGTTATGTGATGTTTGTAAAAGTCTTGTTACATAAATCTCGCGATTGAAAGTGTTTTTGTCCATTCAAATGAAGGGTGGATGAAAGAGCGAACATTGTGTTTCATTGACTTTTATCTTACCAAAGCCTCTTTATTTAACTTCAGGGATCCATTTTATCCCATTAATACCGATACTCGTTATAATTATCTACGATCTTTTCGAAGAGTCAGATCATACATTCCTTCTTTCCATTTGCCTTTTTTTTTTATTCCTGTATGCGTGCTTTTCTTTGTCGTCGGTGCAAGCAAACAGCCATGCACGCTTTATATTCAGTGTGAACAATCTTTTACCAGGGATGTGTTATGGAAGGATATGAAGCAACTGTCTTTCTGTGAACCCATGTGCCAAGCCGCTGAAAAGTTATGGTGTTCTCAACAGGTGCTGTTCAGGTGTTTGAACAATTATGAACATGATTGTGTGGCAACGGCTTCTCAGAGAGAACAAAAGAAATGCACAGTCTCTTTTTGCTTGTCCCGTTCTGTAAATGGCATTAATACTTCCATAAGCAAAACCGGTATCAGCAAACACAAACAATTTTTTTTTGTCAAGTAAATTATCTCCACTGCACGCAAATGCACACAAACACCGTTAATGATAATACACAGATTAATATATCATTTTGAGAATGGTCTTTTATCGCCAGCCGCTTCGTATAGTTTAGCCTCGAGCGGTTCGATAACCCTATTCCCTCCCAAAATACATTTCAGCAAGGTATTGGGATGGGAGGGCCGGCGGGGGTGGGAGGGGGAAGGGGGGGGGGCAGGATAAGGAGCAGCGAATATGGTAGACTCCACTTTGAACCCGCTCTGTGTTAAAACGTTGAACCTATTTTGGGGTCCGCTTTAATTCTTTAAAACATTTCCCTTTTTAGCCCCTAAAGAGGTATGGGTTCAGTGTGAATTGTTCATGTACGCTATGTGTTTAGTCCCAAAAGAGGGCGCACAAATCTCAAAGAACGTCAGTTCGTCTGGCTCACAATTTCAAGTTTTTTCTGCATTAAATATAAAGATAATCATGTTTTTTCCATTTTAGAATACGCGGAAACTACCCATCATGTCAATGATGACGTCAGTTCCGGCCATCGCCTGGTACATTAACATGACAACCATAGCGGGATTTGTAGCCTTCATTCTCCTCATCAACATACCCCTCTACATGAAACACGTTCTGCGTCTCGGTGTCGTCGAGGTAACGAGCAAATCGTAGGCTGCCTTCCAAGGCTTTCGGGATTTATAATTCAAACTAACAAAAATAATTCAAGCTAACAAAAATAATTCAAACTGACAAAAAAGTCTCGTACTCGCAAGCCTGATCACTGTTTGATTGTCCTCTCCACTCCGAGCCGTAGAAGAAATCTAGAATGGTTAGTCTTCGACAGCCAGACCCGTTAAATGAACATTGTAGCTTGAATTAAAATGTCAAACAGCCTGGGAGCCAGACTAGAGCAATTAACAGTGATGCAATGTGTTACTTTGCTATTCGAGCGTTAGAAACCACCATTCAACTTTATAAAAACATGTTTATTCTAAGAAGCGTCCGTTATATGGGGCGTAAGATAAGCGTCGCCAATAAGCGATGTTAATCCAGCTAACGGCGATATTGCAACAATATAGGCCTTTTCACGAAAGTATAACCATTATCAATGTTGATAATCATCATCGTTTTGTACTGGTACTCTCCGTAATAATAAGATTGATCTTTTTTTTTTTTTTAAATGTAGACCATGCAGGGACTTGAACTGATCTACTGCTTGCCGGGAGAGACACTATTCACCAGGCTACCGCTTGGCTTATGATTATGATAATGATAATGATTATGATTATGATTTTCACTGTTGTTATTTTCCCCGTCCAGATTGGTGTGTTATCGTCCATCCCGTACATCGGCCAGTTCGTGTCGTTGCTTTTGTCTTCCTGTATATCAGACGCCGTGTCGCGCTGGAAACTTTTGAGCGTGACGCACTTACGGAAAATCTTCATGAATATCGGTGAGTCGCCAAGCCCGGGGTGGGGTGGGGGTACAGGAAGGAGCGGGGAGGGGGAGGGATGGGGAATCGGGCGAGCGTATCGTTTTCATACGGTTGAATTATCCTACGTTAGACAAATGAAAACAGCACCACATTATTATGTCTTTGAATTGACCTCTCGATTTCAAAAAGAAACAAAAGCAGTTCAAATGTTTCTAATTACATCTTGTCAATTTATCTGATCTGCACAAAACAACAAAAGTTTTGGGAGCATGTAGAGACTGTTCGCTCTGTTTACCCGTCAAAGCTCCAGATCTGAGCCTGTGTCACTTATTTTTCGAGCATACATAATATAACCTTTCATTTTCTCAATCAATAATACATCATTAACTTGTTTTATAACTTTCAATCTCACAGTTATCATCAATAAATGCCTAATGTTAGGTTCAGTTACAATGCATTTATTTATTAGTATCATTTAACCAGGTTAGCCTTTTCACTGTGGGCACCAGGGGGTCCTGATTTGATATTTAACACATTTCCAATCGTTTCTTTCAATGATTACTTGAATCATGGACCTATCATGGATGGACTGCGCTCGGATAGACTTGCTTTGATCTATGAGGTCCGCCGCCTCATAAAAATTCAAGACATTCAGGTGTTTTAAACAATTAGCTGTATTTCTAATTAGGTAGTGCCTTCTCTGAATAACAAAAGAAAATCTGTTTTGAGAAGTACGTCAACCGTTCAGCCTTCGCTGGGAGCTCGTAGCTGATCTTTTGACATCACGCACTGTGAATTAGTTTTGGGGTGAGCGAAGGGAAATTTTGAAAAAATTGTAGAAAGAATTTGATCTGTTACTTTTTCGGACACCTCCGCACACGAAATTGAGGTTGTTTCCATGAAAGATGAAACATTCAATAAACGATTTACAAGATATTTTTAAGGAAATATGATTCGGAAATGTGCGATATGGAGGCATTTCTCTGGTATGTTTTCTACAGTATTCTCCTTTTATCACAAAAACGAAGAAACAATACAATCTGAAATTCACACAATCGTATCTTTATAACATGTAATACTACTGCACATGCACTTCAGTTCATGAAGTGGTTCTGAAATCTTCTGCGCATACAGAATATATATTCCTCAAAATGCATCCTACAGTTTTCATGCTTGTTTGGCGGCGGATCTCCCTCGATCAAAAAGCCAAACGCGTCAAATATTCCATTGTGATATCAATGCACGCGACTGCTGTCGGAATAAATTAAACTTCGTGCTGACTCCATTCCTTACACCTCTCTGCTTGAATTGAATAAAAATCAAATGGTACAGCAGTTTATATTCTGCCTCTAGATGAAGTGTAACGTGAGACAATGCTTCGTATTTCTGACAAGACGCATTTCATGGCAAATCTAGAATTAATTAAACCCAACATTATAGGCCGAGATTTATGCTCTTATCGGCACTGAAGACTAAACCAAGGTCTGGTAATATTTTCATCGTGGTCTCGTCGACGCGAAATCTGTATGAGTAACTGTTTGTTATTGTGGTTCGTTTCCAAATAAAAAAAATACTGTTAATTTGACAAACTTTGATCTAGCTCATTGGCATTTGTATTGCAATCCTCAAATAAAATTCTGTTAACTATGGACTGTGGACTTATATTGTGGAATGTGGCTGATATGAGGGATTTTGTTAATTAATTTGCCATCTGTTCTTGGTAATTAATGTTTTATTCTCTCTATTGAAGCATAAATGAATAAAAAGTGGATTGAATTTCAATTTAGCCGTGGATGGTATTCAATTTTATTGCATTGACGTCAGTTCTGTAGATATGTGTGTCGCTTTTAAACTGATAGGTGCTAAAAATACCACTAAACCTGCCAAATATTGCTTTACACGCAATAGAGCGGAGGAATGTAACAATTTTGTTATTCGATGTTTCATTCCCTTAATTACAATAAATTAATGACTATTAATTATAATTAATATATGATAAGATTTAAGTCGCCGTAAACAAAAACAACTATTATTCCTATTGCAAGTAATGTTCGCTTTACTAGTGTTGAACAAACGACCTTTACCGTTTGTGTGTATCCGTGTCACTATACATTTATATCTAAAAGAAATGATGTATGTACCCCTTTCCCCAAGCAAAAGGAATCAAATGACATGATTGGCTGTCTGCTGATCAAAATAATTCGGTCTCGCTGACATTCCTAGCGTCTCCGTAGCCTAGTGGTTAAGGTGTTGTCGTTCTATGACAAAATCCCGAGCTCGGTTCTGGATGGAGACCGTTTAGTCCATGTTTTTTGCCCAGTGGAAAAGGAACTATGGATTCAGATTGCTCTTAAATGTGATGCAGTATATATCCATTTCGCAGTTTACAAACTGGATCTATTTGTTGTCGGTCTACTTGTGATATATTTTGATAATATGAATTTCTTTGCAAAAGGGCGCTTGTATTTGCAATCGTTTATTCAGCTTTGCTAGCAGGGAAAGCTAACTTGATATTAGCAGTGCTTTATTTCACGATATGATTATATGTTCATCGTGAAATACAGTCCATTAATCCATCAGGAATATAGCTCAGAATCCTTTTTGAAAGTATCTGCTTTATTTAGATTTAATTCCGGAGTAAATACGGCAGATGGCAGACATCAATTATGCTTTGTTTGTTCTAAGCTTATTAACTATCTGTATGCGACTGATTGCATATTTGCGCAATTAACGCAAACAAAAGCCCGTGTTCAAAACGGTGGTTAAACCAGGGATTTGTTATGGAGGGATATGAACCAACCTCCTTTCTTTGAACCCATGTGTGGCACCACCGAAAAAATATGTGGTCTCAGCATGTGCTTTTTAGGTGTTTTAACACCTAAACATCCGAACAGGATTGCGAAGCAACGGTTTCTCAGCGATAACAAAAGAAATGTAGAGTCTTAATTCGCATGTCAAATTCTTTTGGATTGCATCGATACTTTTGTGAGGAAAAGAGATATCAGCCAACAAAAATAGATAGTTTTTTCTAGTAAAATATCTTAGCTTCACCCAATTTGCACGCAAACTCTGTTAATGAAAATAAACTGCGTAAGATATAATTTTGATGATTGAATCCCACAGTTTCGGAAATTTCCGGAAAGTTAAGAAATTTGTTAATTGTGTAAGTAAGAACATTATCTCATATCATTTGTGCATGATTAAACAATTATTTAGAAGAAATCGAGTACAGGATCTTTAGTGGTGTTGCCCTTAACTTTCTTGAAAATTGAAGAAAAAAATGTGATAAGAAACGCAGCTTCGAGAAAACAGGGAATTAAAGATATTTCTTTCCAAGTTGACAGCAGCTAAATGTCGGTGCCGCGCATGGTACATCAAAGCATTGTAGTGATTGTGGAATGCTTTGGAAATTCAATAGCATGTTTTAATATCCATACAGATGTTTGAATATATTATGCTCGCATTGTTTCTCCTTCCTAACACATCCCTGGTTAAACTTTGAATAGACCGCGTACTAAACCGAGATTGATATTCTGGGGCGCAAAATATAAATCTCCCGATGCTGTCACAAACTAATAGATTTCACCACATGTGCACAACAATGGGAGATTTTAATTATTTGCTGTAATTGGCACGGGGCACAGACCATATACGGTAGCGATTCCGAGGACAACACGATTGTGGAACCATGGATAACATTCAATGTGTTATTTGGCAACCCTTAACCCATACACAATCAGGCCTTTGATAACCAATTGGCATAATTATTTTAAAGGGTCATATCGGAAAATTCTCGCCGCCCACCCGCACCCCCATACAAAATACAACACCTTCGCGCGCTCACAACGCAGTCGCAATCTATGTTGTCCCCTATAACGAAACCATCGAATACGATGTGAACAAGAATGAAACACTTCCCATTTCTAATGACTTCCTTTGATATTTTGATTCCATCCCACCTTTAGGTGCAATAATCACATCCGGGTCCCTACTGGGGATCTGTTACGTCGAATGCCACGTTCCATTGGCCGTCACCTTTATGACGTCAGCGATGGCGGGAGTCGGCATCGCCTTTACGCCGCTGTTCGTCAACGCGCAGGACCTCGCTCCGAGGTTTGCCGGCACGCTGTTCGGCATCGGAAACATGTTCTCTGTGGCGGCCGGGTTCGTCGGCCCACTGATTGTTGGGACGCTGACTGTGGACCAGGTTAGCATTCCTCAGCCAATCAAGTTAACCCTCTCAGTATCACGCCGTGAAAATTACATTGATTTGTCACACATTGAAAGAATCCATGGTACTGAGAGAGGCGGATGAAAACGAAACCGTGAAAATTACTTTAATTGAATTGAAACAGAAAAGGAAAAAGGAAAAATCAGAAAAATCAGACTTATGGTCCGAAACGAAAAACTGTGTGGAATAAACCAGTTCATAGTTACATCATGATCGGACCAGGGATGTATAGGAAGGAGAAACAACTCGAGCATAATATATTCAAACATCTGTATGGATTCTAAAGCGTGCTAATTAATGTCAAAAGCATTCCACAATCACTACAATGCTTTGATGTCCCATGCGCAGCACCGACATTTAGCTGCTGTCAACTTGAAAAGCAATATCTTTAATTCACTGTTTTGTCTCTGGAAGCTATGTTTCTTATCACATTAAAAAGAAAGTTACGGGCAACTAAAGGGCTACTGAATTAGAAAAATAAGTTCCCACTAATCTATGTAAAATTATCCACTGAAAACGAATTTCACATTCGTTTGCCGCAATAAAGTCTCAGTTATTGTCTCCAGTGACGTCAGAGAAGTCAAAATGCCATAAATGCCAACGGCGTGAATAAAACATTTTATTCACGCCGTTCAAACAATATGTTACCAATGGGAAGCCCAAATCTTGTCCGAGGTTTGTCGAGTAGCAACAACTAATAGATTTAAAGAGCACTCCATCCATTGAATCTGAATAACCAGATACAGGTGAATGCAATAACGCGTTACTACACAGTTACGGTAAAATTGTGAATACATTACAAAAATGGTCTATTGTTGACTTCCATACAATCTATGGTATTTTGACTTCTCTGACGTCACTGGAGGCGTGCGTTTTTTCCAATTTTCGTCAAAATGAGACTTTATTGCAGCAAACAAATGTAAAATTCGTTTTTAGTGGATAATTTGACATAGATAAGTGGGAACTTATTTTTGTAGTTTAGTAGCCCTTTAATGATCATTTTCTTTTGATGTCTTTTAATGACAGACCGATCCGAGCAGTTGGAGGAACGTGTTCTACATGCTTTCAGGTATGAGCATCGCAGGAGCCGGTGTCTTCCAGCTCTTCGGGTCCGGGGAAGAACAGGCGTGGGCGAGAGACCCACGGGAGAAGACCAGCGAGAAGTTCCGCCAATTACTCGACACAAAACCCACCTCCGCTCTGAGCAAGACAGACGACGCTAACGCGAACAGAGAGGGCGCTGTGACATTTTCGAACAATTCCACGAGTAGTCCGTTTATTACTCGAGCAGAAAAATACTCCGAGCTCGGACGAGGGATACCGGAGGGTGAACAAGTTTGAAGTCGTTGTCATGGCGATCTTTTTGATAAGGCTGAAAGAACATTCCAAAGAAGGAGGGGATTTCAGAATTGACTTGGTGGGAGCGGTGGAGGAATATTAAAGAAAGAATAATGACTACGCAATATTTATTCATTATTTTGCAATATCAAGAATGATTGATATTAAAGAAAAGCGGAATTAAGACTGATTTAACCCTTCCTGTGCCAGATGAAATGCTGCTCTATGGGATTTGTGTTTACTAGTAACTTGATATCATACACACATGCATGTAAATAGTTAACGTAGTACGCATAATAGCAGCTGAAATGAACCTCGACCAACGTTGCACCATAATGGGATGCGAAAGGACAACCTACAAATGTTTTGATTCTGGAACAATATCAATCATGCATTTCCTAGAAATCACTGCAGTAATTTACTTTGCCCATATGGCAATTAATTAGTGATCTGCCCCTATTGCGATTCTGAGGTCATAATTAATGATTTTGAGACCAAATCAGATGATTGATTTCGTGCACTCCAGTCCGTTAGTCATGGTGTGGTATGAAATGGTAGTTAACCCTTTGTGTGCCAAACAAAATGCTGCTCTATTGGATTCGTGTGTAAAATGATCCACCTATGGCACATTAGGGGTTAACTAACCATTGAGCACGCGGGCTTTAACCATTGAGGCACTTTCATGAAATTGAAAATGGTTCGTGCAGCGCTGATTACAAGCAGCTCTTGCACAAGTAAATATCCAATTTGCAGCTTTTTCATATCATGCACTTTTCTGGCAAACTTGCGCGATTTTTGCAACGACTCTTCCCTCTCAAATTTGCTCTATTTGAGGCATGACAGGTATTGTCAGAGACGATAATTGACGCATCAACGGGGTCGTTGCTATATACGAATTGCTTCAGAAGGTAATGATTGTACTGTGCGGTAGGATGTGTTTAACTCCTCAGAATATTCTTGATGAAGATTTGATATTCACGTGTCAGTATAATGTTTCTGAAATATCTCATTCAAATTCCATCGGAATTATAATAAACCTGGAGTAGAAAATAAAAAAAAACACACTCTTGTGAGTTGTGATCTCTGTACTGTTGTGCTCCAACATACATTACTTGATGGAAAGAAGAGTTGTAACGTATCTCGCTTTCATCTCGCATTTTCTAACCTTTCCTCAATATCACCTCCTTGTCAAACCTCATCCGCATTCCACTCCTCACCTATTCTCACCTATTTCACAATATCTTTGCCATTTTGTAATTATATCGTATCTTCTTTTTGCATCTAGCTCAATTTTTCCTTACCTTCTGTGCCTTTAACCAACCACAGTCTCCCATATTTCTCGACATCTCTTTATCCCCATCTCTCACTACAATTCTCCCATCCCATTCTTAGTACTTGCACTCGTCTTCTCTCTCTCTCTCTCTCTCTCTCTCTCTCTGTCTCTCTCTGTCTTTCTCTCTCTCTCTCTCTCTCTCTGTCTCTCTCTCTCTCTCTCTCACTTTCTCTCTCTCTCATTTGCTGTCTATCAATCCTTTCCTGTTGTTTTTATCAATCTTTCTTCATTTCTCTCTCTCTCACACACGCTTCAATCTCCCGTTCGCCTTACCCCTACAGTGCCGTCACCAGTTTTTTTCAAGGGAGGTGCGTTTGGGGGGAAAAGGACACGAAAATTACCAATTCCGATGTCAGGCAGTGCTGCTTGTGGCATAGATAGGGGCAAAAGCAATCTAGTCTATAACTAAAATGTACAATGTATGAGAAACATGCATTGAAATATTGATTATGGCATTGAAATGTCATGTTTTCTTTTTTAGACTTTCTGTTTCCCCTCTTCTTTCCCTTTTGGTTCTTAATCGTCCTCTTTCTCGGTTTCTCCTTATTTCTTCATTTTCTTTTTAACCTTTCCTTCTTCTATTTCCTTTCTTTTCGTCTCGTCTTTCCTTCTCTCCTCCCTTTCTTTCTCTCTCTATTTCTCTCATTCTATTTCTGTCACCTATTTCTATATCTTTCCTCTCTCATGGCGCTTCAGTATAGTGTAGTATATGGTCGCTCTACTTCGGTACAGGTGTAGCCACAAAATAATAACACAACCAAATAATTCAAAAAGTGCAATTTTTGAATTTTTAATCTGGATCTTTTATTAACTCTCTGTTTTTCCATTAAGTTATTTCAATCACTTGATTTATATATGGTCATGTTCACTGTATAGGGTGCAATTCTGAAATTTCAAAATTTTAATCAGTAGTAATTTCATAAGGCCGCAACATTTATAAATACTGTGGCATATGAGTGACCTCATTGGGTGCTACGGTACCTCGGGTAGCATCTCCAATTATAATTCGTTCAATTTGGGTGGGCACATAAACACCCTAAATTGCACCCTTTTGTATGCAAAGTACTTTAGACCTTTTTTTTGTACAGTCCTGTACTAGTTTTTAAATGTTGGGGATTGCTTTTGTTATGTCCAATGAAAAATCAACTTAGGTTTTTATATACTGCTTCGCCATTTTTTGAGAACGAGTTGCCGCAATTTGTTGTTTCGGAGGCGGAGTCTTTCATGACATTTGACTCCTCAGACGTCACTTGGAGGTGTGCATTTTTTAAAATTGTCGTCAAAATGAGACTTTATTGCGGCAAAAAAATGTGAAATCGTTTTTAGTGGATAATTTTACATAGATTATCGGGAACTTATTTTTCTAATTAAGTACCCCCTTTAACAGTAGCTAACAAACTTAGTATTTCGAGCTTTGGATCTTGAAATGTTATTTCCAATTCCCATAGTTATTTATATAACACTTGAAATAAAGGGAAGTACTCGTTATTCCGAAGGTTCGTAATTCCGAAACACTTAAATTACCTATACCTCGATGCTCGTTAGTCCGAAAACGAATGGCGGTTTAATCTATTGTGCTCATAATTATCAAATTAATTTCTTACTGAAATTTATTTACTGATATTGTAATTTTTAACTGAATTAAACAATTGGTGACTTTCAGTCCCTTCCCCTTTGATCTCTTACTCGAAAATCTACTCCAGGCAAATATATAGTTTGTTCACTTTTCCATTCGGGCTGCTGGTGTCCTTTTTGCCCAATTATAAAATACATGGACTTCATATGGGAAATATGTTGCTATTTAACCCTGATCAATTATTGGTCAGATTTGAACTTGTGTGTGTGAGATAATCAATTCAGAGCACAACAACCCCCATTATGCACCACACATGTGAGCCCACGTGGTATTTCTGCCAGAAGCATCATGTATTATTATTATTATTTACAATTTGTTGTCAGTTCCAGGAGGATGTTGCATATAGGTTTTCAATTATTGTAACTAAAATGTAGTGGTAGCTTCCAAGAAAACATATCTCCAACATGGCCCTGATCTCTGATATCATCCAAACTTTCTATTCGTAAGCATCTGTAGTTATACATATGCATCTGAACAAAAGCATAAGATTTATCGTCTCGCAAGCCTGACGACTTTGCCACCATTCTGTAAAAAAAAGACATATTTTCAGTCCTTCATATCTATTATCCAAAACCATAAGGACTATCAACTTCACCCCTTCTCCTACGAGGTTTGATGTGACAGGGTTGTGCTTTACTCATCATTTTGCAACTACATGCACCACTTTTGATCATTAGATGATAGTGCTTCTCTTTCCCCATTTTTTCTTCAATTTTATTTTTGCTTTTATGATTTTTTTTTTTACATACATGTACTGTAATTTACATTTCTTCTTTGAATGAATCATACAAATGAATATTCCCGCAGCAGCATCTACCTGTCGCAGCCCGTGTTAGTTGGTAGATTGGATGCTCCATCTTTCCATTGATTGATTCTATCCACCTTCGCTGTGGTCTGCCCTTCCTTCGCTTGCCTACCCGGTACGGTATGGTGTCCAGCTGTATGTACCGTATAGGGAGAAAGAAAGTAAGAGGAGTATGTAGTGGGAGAGAAAGTAAGAGAGATACACTGAACTCCAAAAGTTTATGAACACCTGCATTCAGTGTGTTTTCCTATAATTGGTAGGCTTTATTGATATTCAGGCTCATAGCATAGTTCAAGTTTTGTTTTAAAGTGAATAGTAAGCAAATAATCAGCGTTGGTGAGGGTGATGGGACGAACAATCACTTCCGAGGCGATCTGGATGTAGCTATCTTTCCGAAGCGCAGCTGAGGAAAGATAGCGTATACATTCAGATCGCCGAGGAAGTGATAGCTCATCTCATTGCTTGAAACCAAAAGTTGATTATTTGCTTTATATTGCACATCTGAAACCAACTATCTACACCAAAAATGACAATTTGACGTAAAAAGGTAATGTTTACTTATCTCCATAACCTCGAGCCCCTGCCATGGGGAACACGCGTTAGGACGCGCATTAGGACGCGTATTAGGACGCGTATTAGGACGCGCATTAGGACGCGCGTTATAGTGATAGTCCGAGTGTAACGCACTTTTATTTCGCGCGTACTCAAAATATTAATCACACATTAGGACTGTGAGGAGTGAAGAGATCAGCGAAACCCAAAAGTACTATCACCTAGAGTGTAACGAACTTTTATTCTCAGGTGATCTGATAGGAAAAACTACGCCTCATCACGTGATCAACTCTTGACCAATCATATAGCAACATTCTTAGTATGTGGAAGATAATATATAATAATGTACATTTTATCCTTGATTCAAACAAAGTTATACTCTATTAAATGGCTGCCTACCAGTCAATGTGGCATTTTCTCAAAATGCTAACCTTTTTATTACATTCGTGTAATCTAGATATCCAGAGCTTTTCACCATTATACAGGGTTAAATGCGTAACTTCATTCATTTTTCCTTTTCCTAGTTAGAAATCAAACACACAAATAAAATTAAACAATACTTAGTGTTTTACTTGTATGGAAACCTCTTTTTTTTTATTCAAAAACATAAATGACAAGAAAGGGGATTGAAATCTGTAGACTGGGGAGGCCAATCCATGATTGCTAGGACTTGTGTCTCTTCCTTTTTCTTCAAGTAGCCTTTGCATATTCTTTGAATAGTCTTGACGTGTGCTTTGGGTCATTGTCCTACTGGAAAACGAACCCTCCTCCGATCAGGCGTTTCCCTGAAGGGAAGGCCTTCCGCTGTAGGATTGAATGATAACCTTGCTGGATGAGGATACCCTCTACTCTGTGCAAATAAGAAAGATTGGATGATATCAGAGATCAGGGCCAAGTTGTAGATAGGTGTTCTTGGTAGCTACCATTGATGGTAAGGTAGAATAATTTAAAACCATTATGCAACATGCTCCAGGTAAGTGTAGAAAATCAATGGACAAAAAACCGGGCAGAAAAGTAATAAGAAGAGGAATATAGAATAATGAAAAATGGAACAACAAAGATGATCGGGCTCTGGTTGATTGTTGTCATTAGAGACAAAAGGAAAACAACAATTAAAGTCAACAACAAAAAATTTCAACAACAAAAAAATAAAAGGTTAAGCGATGGTTTGCCAGGAGTTCAGGTGTCGTGACTTCGGGCTTCCGCAATTAAGCTCATCACCCTTACCGACTACCATTAGTTCCCTTCTGGTATGGCGACCGGCCCATTCGCATATCCCTTCCTACCTCCTAAAAACTGTAGCCTATAAAAACTATAGACTCTAACTCTTTAGGGGAGGAACAAGGGCGATCCCAATGCCGTTGCCGGGCCATCCGACAATCCTTGAACCTTGGTTTTGCAACCTTGGAGTTAGCGGGTTTCGAACCCGTGCCCGCTAGCACGAGTGTGAGGTAGTCCCGGCGCTTACCCTACCACTAGGCTATAAGACGTCGGTGGTTTTGCTTGGTGGTTTTAGCGTATAGACTATTAGTTTTAAATCAACGAGAAAAAAACCAAAAGAGCATCTATGTCAGGAATCGAACTCACGACCTTCAGGTTATCAGTCTGACGCTCTACTAACTGAGCCAACAGACCGATTGCTGATGTTGGTACCTTTTCAAAGAGTATTAAAGTTATACTTGAAGATTGTCAACAAGTTTCTATCTATTACTGAGGTAATTTTCTTTTTGATATAAAGAAATGTGCAATTTATGAAAAAATCACATGGGGAGGGGGGATTTGTTGCCCAAATGTATCATGAAAGTGACCCGAGAGCCCTCTAAATTTGATACAATCTTGTAGTGACATGAACTATGATATGACATCTTCTATGCTGTGAGATAATTGGCCATTGAAATGTTACTACTTTTCCATGGCGCTCGCTTTTCTCTCCGTCTCTCTCTCCCAACCTCCTTTCTCCACCTCTCTCTCTACCCCTCCTCCCCTCTCTACCCCCCCCCCCACCCCATCTCTCTTTCTCTGAAGCCACCTTCGTTGTTCTTTTATCTTCCGATGCAAGCATTCTTTCATATAGAGTACCGAAGTGGTGTCGTCATATGAACATGTCACGACAAATTGGCTCTAAACAAACTCACTCCACTGAGAGGTTTACCTGTCCGATATTGTATATCGGGCTAGTATCCGGCATTCTCAATTACATTCCCCGTTGAAATCACCGCTGCTTGTTCTGCCCGTATTGTTTAGAGCCATTTGTCTTGACAATAATGCTCAAATGGCGTCACACTTCGGTACTCTATATTCAGATAAGCAGACGTAGACGGTTGCTTATTTTCCCCACAAGTATATTTTTTATTCTTGAATGCATCAACATTTTCAAATTCATGACATATATCAATACGGTAATGATGGAACTGATCCATTTATAATCATGTAAATGCTCATTGTTTTGATGAAGGAAATACACAAATATTTATATTATGGATGCAGATAATTGTCCTACTTAAAACTCAATTCAAACAGTGATGCAACAATTTATTTGGCAATTGTCGCCAAAAACTCCTGAATATCCAAAAAAGTGTGTTGTTTTCTTACATATTATTTGCTGGCTGAGCCTACCCCCCCCCCCCCCCCTCCCCACAAAAATACAACTAAAATCAGAGTAAGAAAGTAAAATAATTTATTACAATATAAAATTGAAAATGAGAGTGAGAGATATTAGGTGGGATATGTGACAAACATACATTTTATTTCAAGAACTAAAAATTAAAAATACATACCTGTTCTTTTATAATGCTGTCTTTATTAAACGCTTAGAAATAAAACTTTTAAGTTATTTATTCCATCCTTTAAAAGTAAGTACATTTACACTAGGATCCCTTATGCCATGGTCACAATCGGCCGTCCGTGTACGTGGAGTTGGCAGCTTGCTTGCCAACTTCTACGGTCCTTCCCTGCGTCGTCCTTGCGTTCGACGCAAGGAGTTTCAGCGAAACCCGACGCAGATCACAAGCAGAGAGAATCATGTGAAGGAACATCTCGGGGAAAATCAAGAAAAACCGAGCTGTACACTCTACAATGCAAAGAAGCTAGGCCATTTGAATCACCAATTAGATACTTTACACACGCCCACACTGATTCTGATAACATGAATATATAGATATGCAATGTACAGGATGGATAGCTTATATCGTTGAAGATTCACATGCAATAGAATGTCATTTGAGAGAGAAATAGTTTGTTCAAACATTGCTTTCCTCAATTAAATACAAACACAATTATTCTGCTTCTTATAGAGAATGAATTCCATGTCGTGTTCTTGCATCAATACTGTGCACTTCACATTCTATTACTTGCAACACAGGCGTGTGTGTGACGGGGATATGTGTCGAAGAATGATCCATGCCGCCGGTCTCTTACACTAATACATCATGGGACGACTTTCCCTTATATGTGCAGTATTGAGAATTCAAAGTGCTTCACATAATCCTTTAATCCTAATACTCACGGGAGTGCATTATTCCCCCACCCCCGTCATTTTTTGTCGGTACTTCCGAACACCTCAATATTTCGAAACGAACATGATTTTTTCTGATCCTTTTCTGATTTTTCTATATGACTGAGCACAACAATATCAGCCAAACGGCAGGCACCGGAAAATACGCTCATTTTATTTTCAGCGAGGTAGTCGTGACCTTCACTTGACCTCTCGAACCGCGGAAAACGTCTCCTTTTCAAACTGCGATATCTTCATGAATATATCATATTTTCGTGCGCTCTCTTTTGTAACTGTATGTTGGAGGTCGACATTTACCAAGGGTGAAAAAACATTTCATTGAAACAGGCAGACCAATATTGCAAATTCGAGATAAATATGTGGTTCTAATACAAATTAAAAAAATTAAAATAAACTCTATATTCCAATGTCAATCGCTTTTGAGCCCTAAACATTTAGAGATCATCTGAATCGGAATTTATTGTACTTTATGGAGATACCATTATTTTTCAACCTCCCCCCATAGAAGGGTCAGCATCCAGCAAAACATCAACCATGTTCAAATCCAAAATGAGCGAGATATGACGAAGTTGTGAACGATCCTAACCAGCCAATCATAGTCCACGATAATAACGAAATTCTACCGGCGATCCAAGGCGATCCAATCATAGTCCGCGGACTATGATTGACTGGTTAGGATCGCTCACAACTTCGTCATATCTCGCTCATTCTGGATTTGAACATGGTTGATATTTTGCTGGATCCTGACCCTTCTATGGGGGGAGGTTGAAAAATAATGGTATCTCCATAAAGTACAATAAATTCCGCTTCAGATGATCTCTAAATATTAGGGGCTCAAAAGCGATTGACATTGAAATATAGAGTTTATTTTCATTTTTTAAATTTTTATTAGAACCACATTATTTATCTCGAATTTTCTATATTTTTCTGCCTGTTTCAATGAAATGTTTTTTCACCCTTAGTAAATGTCGACCTCCAACATACAGTTACAAAAGAAAGTGTACAAAAATATGATATATTCATGGAGATATCGCAGTTTGAAAAAGAGACCTTTTTCGCGGTTCGAGAGGTAAAGCGAAGGTCACGACTACCGAGCTGAAAATAAAATCGTGTGTTTTCTGCTGCCTGCGGACGAATATCGGTTGCGAAGTCCGTATGATTTCTGAAAATTCGCGTCACTTTGAAGACGAATAGCTCAAATGTTTTATTTTTGAGCCCAAACAAAACTGGAATCAAATTCTCCGCTGGAGTACCGGCTTTCCAAAGCTGTAACTGGTATTGCCTTTCACTTTGTAGAAGGGTCAGGATCCAGCAAAGTCTGGGAGCTTACGTATATATCGGTTGCGAAGTCCGTACGATTTCTAAAATCTCGCGTCACTTTGAAGACGAATAGCTCAAATGTTTTATTTTTGAGCCCAAACAATATTGGAATCAGAATCTCCGCTGAAGTATTGGCTTTTTAGAGCCGTAACTGTCGTTGCCGTACAATCCATAGAAGGGTCAGCATCCAGCAAGGTCTGAGAGCTTACATATTTCAAAAAAAAAATGAGGCCTGTTTTTGAAGGCAAATAACATAAAAACTCCTTTGCGGATTTCGATAAAAACTAAAAATATTTATTAAGAAACATATAATCTCAATCCCTGTCTAAAAAAATCCTGATCAGTATGCTTACAGAAGACCTCAGCAAAAGATCTCGCGAGCATGTCAAATTCCTTCATAATCTACGTGCAGCAAAATCTGCGCGTGAGATTTCGCGAGACGAAAAATAAAACGCTCACGATTTCTATAGAACGAGCGAGCGCTGCCGATTGACTGATATGGACAAAACCATGCAGGAGATTTCCCACTTTATGTAAATACTTTTCTAATAGGTCGTGTAAATAATTACAACACACACAAACCCACATACACCCACATTCACACACACTTACACCCAAATCGCAAAATGCGCTTGACGAAAAACACTGAAATACGTGAGAAATAATTACCACAACCTATCCTTTTTTCAGGAATTGATGAGGGATTTTTGAAAGACATTTGTACCAAAAATTGATATTCCTGAGGCTTTATCTAGTGATCTCTTGCATAAATGAGAATACATTATTGAATTTTAAAAATTAAGGCACTTTCGTAAATTTAGCTATACAACTTGTAGAGTACATAATTCTTGACCCTTATAAAAAAAAAATTGAGGGAATCGGGCGGCCCATGGCCATAATGCCCCCCACCCCCACTCTCCTTGATATGACTGCCTGACATACTATCTCTCCCTCTCTCTCTCTCTCTCTCTCTCTCTCTCTCTCTCTCTATCTCTGGGTGCTTTGTCGTGTGACGTAGGCGATCATGGAGTGCCACACAGTTCTCTGTACTGAGCTCTTTGCATCAATTGCATATCATGGTCAGTCAGGATGCTTATCAACTTAATAATCCTTCCTCCCATGCCCTATACCCCTGGTTCTTTTTCATCAATCCAAACTCTTTCAAGTATATACGACGTACAAAATCTCAACCTTCAGATTCATGGCTCACATATCAGTTTCATAATATACATACATGATAATGAAACATTATTCTTTGTGTGACATAACATATACAGCTATGACTTGAGTCATACGTCACAAGTTAGGTAAATACTCGTTCTAGGCATATCTGAATATGATCCGCTATTACGGTGAACATGTCTATACTGACTGTCCAATGGGTGGATACAAAATACCTTTTGTATCCACCCACATCTCTGGTAGGAGAGATTTCTTGTTAATTTGTCAAGCTGGCTGCGCGGATTAATTATCTCCCTCACTCATCCTTCGTTAAGTCGTGGCAAAGTCCATCCTACAGTCTATAGTGACCACTCCTTTAGGAAGATTTAGCCTAGTGTTCATTTGTTGAGCTCCGCGAGTTCTCGACAATCTCCCTCACTCATTCTACTTTAATTCGGCCTGCTTTGGTGCTTCCTGCAGTAGCGTCCCCGCCGACGACGGAATTCTTATGGAATTCTCGCTTTGCTTCATACATTAATCAATCATTATGTATTATGATTCCCCAAGATGTAAATTACTGCCGAGTTCCTCTAACTGGAACGTGCGGCAGCGCTGCAGTGTCAGCTTGCCCATAAAGCCGTAGATGCTCTCCTCCTACTCGTCACTGTGCTTCGCAAAGTGGGGAGCTCTGCAACATTTGACGTCAAGGTCGCTCTCCACATGCTTGCGCCACTGCTCGACCAACTCGTCGTTTTCCTTGGCCGTGGCGATCGGGTCATCGCGAGAGAAGAGGTTCAGGGCGGGCGCCTTTACCGGGCGGCCAGTAAAGATCTCATTCACCTGAAGGACAATGCAGAACAATAGGACCGTTAATAAAATCTGCTTTGTTTCTTTGGAAATTCTTATGGAATTCTCGCTTTCCTTCATACATTAATGAATCATTATGAATTATGATTCCCCAAGATGTAAATTACTGCTGAGTTTATGCCTTGTAAAATGTTAGAAATATGTGGCTTGTTTGAGACCGAGTCTCCGCGAGACTAGACAGGTCTCCGAGAAGTCATTGAATTCGAATGCGTTTGATTTTTTTTTTTCAAGTCTCCTGTAAGTCTCTGTAACTTATCTATGCTGTCCTTGCGACATCTCCACCAATGAGACGGACCTTTAAATCTTACATTACCATTCCCTGAAAACCACATTGGCTTACTACACATCTTCACGCCAATGCTCACGAGAGAGTTCACCCTTCAAGCTCACCTTGACGATGCTATCCATGGTGTACTTGTTGGTCAGCCAATAGTAGGTCTCTGCAACCCTCTTGATGACAAACTGCGTAAAGGAGTTGTTGGTGGCCTGCGAGTAGATACCCTCGTATAGCTATCCCTGGAGAGAATACAACTGTACAGGATCTGATCAACGATGCGGTAACGCACCGACGCATAGGCCTAACGGCTACTCCGCTCCGCAGACGCGCGCTTCTTTTCCCTCTGATGCATCCATCAGGTCGAGCATCTCGGCGTACAAGTGGCTACTGACGGAGAAGGCATGGACCAGGTGAGGGCGTGTGTCACCCTCCGTGAAATAATCCAGGATCTCCCGCGCGATCTCCTTGGCGTTGGCGGGCCAGGCGATGTTGATGGGTCGCGTTTTGACCACCAGTACATCGAATCTAAAACAACTAAAGGTAATATAGAACATTGAAACATGTATGACATCAACATATGACTTAACATAGGAAAATATAAATAGTGACTGATCGGCAATAGCGACGATTAATAAAAAGCGGCACAACATGAGTATTGCAGAGATGTAAGTATAAACAATGATTGATTGATTTATTGAATGATTGATTGATAGATAAGAAATAAACGACACTACTTGAGTGTCATATAAGTGTCGAACAGTTCATCTAAAAAGATTATACAATTCAAGTTTCCCTCATGTGATTTACAGAATTTGAGCAGGATTATAAATCAGAAATAAATCAATATATTAACTACTTCCTCGGGATAACTTCCCCACTCTTTATGAAAAGAGAAGCAGGTTCTTTAACGTGCCAATGGTGCGACTCTCCTTTACACTGGACCGACGGTTTAAAGTCTCCTCCGAAAGACTAAAGACTAGGT
This sequence comes from Arbacia lixula, assembly GCA_963669155.1. Classification (NCBI taxonomy): domain Eukaryota; kingdom Metazoa; phylum Echinodermata; class Echinoidea; order Arbacioida; family Arbaciidae; genus Arbacia; species Arbacia lixula. The sequence goes on along the minus strand of OZ022595.1, from coordinate 11,223,169 downwards.
AATTGGAATAAAATACCTCGCCCAAGGGTATACCTGTTGTGATTGGGACACGAGCAGTTTCCCACTTCAAATCTAGTATAAAGATTGATCTTCTTTAGAAAGTTTGTAACACATAATCGCGAAATATCTCTAATGTCTTGAGGTCAGGACAATTAAAAAATTAATACGAATATTTGCAAGTTCAACACATTCAAGGAGAATATGTTTAATTGTTAGTGTATAATTACATGATATGCATTGAGGTGGATTTTCTTCCTCAAATAAGTATGCATGAGTCAAATGAGAATGCCCAATACGAGCACGGGTCAAGAATAAAAAAATGCAGAAAAAGGTTTACCCGTAAAAGCCTCAGTGGCTTAAAATATTGGATACACCTGTGTAAAAAGAACATGCAGATAAATAAGATAATTACACCGGGAGGCTAAATCTGTTAACTTATTTTATTCTATGTTGCGCCAGGTAAAGAGTATTTAGAGAGGAGGAATGCTGTTTGTCACATTGTGGGATTCTTCCTAAATAAAATAAATAAAGAATAAAAATCGGAACCAATGTTTATGTGCTTTCAAAATGAAACTTTAATTATAAGGAATGCATGAAATAATCAGATTATAATGAAACGCAATAACATACACATATCAATTGAATTGAACAGTGAAATGTTGCCTCAATACAATAATCTTTAAATAGGAATGACGGATAAACAATCAAATATTTTCCGATTGACTCCGTCTACTAGTCATATATATATCAAAACTAATGAATTAAATTATGGGTTTACATTAAACTATCTTCGGTACAGATATCAAAACCTGAATATGGCCGGTTGATAATGTTGAGCGCAGTGTGCAGCGTCAATACAACCCGGTTGCCTTGACGACGCGATCGCGATAACGTTGATTTTTTGAAGCGCGAGTTCATCAAAAGACCCGCTGTCGAGGTTACACGGTAGGACGTCGATGCCCGAGCTGAGGTGGTTGTAGTTGCGATCCTCGATGCCGATGCTCGGCGACGTCGATGAGGGAGACCAGGAAACCGAACAGTCACCGCCCCGTCTGGGTGCAAGGGCACGTGATGGCTGAACCCTTGATTACGGCTGAAATATAGTTACACCGCATGATAAATATGTATTCAACCCAAGTATAACTTGTACGCTTTAACTTTATATCTTGTAAAGCACACGACATCTTAAAAGGACAATAATCACACCATTTGGTTTACCAAATAGATTTCGCAAAAAAAAACAGCAACCGGATATCTCTTCGATACCTCCGATTAGCATAATAGCCATTTACTAGCATACCAATGTCCAGTGCTAGAATGATCCATACCTCTGCTATGTACAATACTTCCATTTAACCAGCAACCATTACTTATGACCACTTGTTAACAAAATGCGTAAGTTGCATAAACAATTAATTATCAAAACATATAGCCACTCTAAAGTAGTTCTTATTTTCATTCTAATATAATTATATGCCGTAAATACACGGTGGTACCAACCAATGAGAAATAACCAACAATATAGGCTTCCTCAAAGTTCGACATGGCTGACATAAAATGGCCGACTTTTGTTACTTGCCAAAAGAGAGCGTTTATGACATTTGACTACTAATTAAACACATTTCAGTTTTTGCTGAAAAATACATACGTTCAGTTCTCGAACTAGAAGAAATCATTCAATTTGAAATGGTAATTTTCGTGTCAGAAATTGTTTGCATTTCAAATGTTCACTTTAGTTGAAAGCACTGATTTTTAGACAGCCAAACTTCAATCTGAAAGACTTGCCTATACAGAAATTAAACAGTTGTAGAATCCCCTCGCAAACTGGCATGTTTCAGACTTAGTTATTTTGAAGAATTGAAGACCCTGTTGCCTGCCTCCCGGAGGAATTTGTGTCCACACGACGGCCGTCTGCACTTCCCGCTCATGACAGCAGAAACAGTGGCAGCTAGAGTTGGGGCGGATACACTCACTCTCATCAGGGATGTGTTATGGAAGGATATGAACCAACTTTCTTTCTTTGAACCCATGCGTGGCACCGCCGAAAAAAAAAATGTCTTCTCAGCATGTGCTTTACAGGTGTTTTGATAATAACGAACAGGATTGTGTAGCAACGGTTTCTCAGATAGAACAAAAGAAATGTATAGTCTTATTCCGCTTGTCCAGTTCTGTTGGATTGAATCAATACTTTTTTGAGGAAAAGAGATATCAGCGAACAAAAATAAATAGTTTTTTAACTAAAATATCTCAGTTGCAGGCAAATGCACGCAAACTCTGTTGAAAACAAACTAATGAAAACAAACAGCCTAAGATATAATTTTGATAATGATTGAATCCCACATTTGCGGAAATCTGCGGAAAGTGAAGAAATTTGTTAATTGTGTAAGAATATTACCTTATGTCTCCGTTTGTGTATCATTCAATAATCATTTAGAAGAAAACCGAGTACAGGATCTTTAGTGGTGGTGTCCGTAACTTTCTTGAAAATTGCACAAAAATGTGATGAGAAACATAGCTTCCAGAGATAAAACAGTGAATTAAAGATATTGCTTTCCAAGTTGATAGCAGCTAAATGTCGGTGCCGCGCATGGGACATCAAAGTATTGTAGTGATTGTGGAATGCTTTTGACATTCATTAGCACGCTTTAGTATCCACATAGATGTTTGAATATTATGCTCGAGTTGTCCCTCCTTCCTAGCACATCCCTGCTCTCATGCAGCAAGTCCCCAGACTTCCCCGACTCTCTCCTGCACACAGGACTCCTCCCCGTGGGTGACAAAACAGGTCTTTCGTCAATCACGACAAAACAGCTTCTCACACCAGTCACACCACTCCCTCAAACTCATGTACTCTCGGACCCTCGTTCCATTATATCAAAACAAAATCTACCAATCATGTTCTCCCATATGTGCTCACGTCACTTACTATTACATAATACCCTTAGGGCAAAATCAGGCAAACCGAAAAAACGCGGGTAACAATAAATTGGGCACGGCTCCTAGCTGCGAAAAGGATAGACAAAAGAATTAAGAATGAGATGCATCCCGTGCGCCACAGAGCCTAGGTTACCTGTATTATAAAACATATGGTATAAGGGCTTTTAGAAGATTCGTCGAATTAACTCGGCCATGTGGTGTTTAAAGCTATTACAAAAGAAATACATTACTGAGCGACGTGGCTTCCATTGCCAGTTACTTAACCTTTGTAATTTGGCTTACATTTTATTTTGACACTGTTTACAAGTTGATTTTAAAAGAATTACGAAACTAAGCATTCTGAATGTGGGCTGGTAATGAATTCTAGGTTACTGGACCTAAACAACGGGCTGATTTGAAAAGAGTATTTTGTATTTAACTTTCCACATGTGGAATTTGACAGGTTGAAGGGTATTGTACTGGTGAATTGCAGCATTCAATGAAAACATGTGCATGAGATATGAAGATTTGAAAAGTATTTACGCATCAAACAGGCAATTTGCATCGTATTTATTTCAAAAACATTAAGCAACGTTCGAACAGGGGTAATGAGAACTGGCACATAATACGGAGGATTCTGTTCTATATAAACGATGAAATCTGACTAATTTAGAAGGATGATATAATTATAATCTTGTCAGTCATTTAAAACATAGGTATCATATTACTACAAAATAAGGCAAATTATTACAAGTTTTTATAAGCATGCTTACCATATGCCCATATAGAGAGAGGCCGTAGAATTGCAGTACAAATCGTACACAATCAAGACCAAAACGGCTGCTGACACGAAAAACGGGAAGAAAATGTTTCCGACGGAGTCAAACATGATTGGATTGATGGCGCCTTAAAATCGAACTCTCTCTCTCTCATGGCGTTTCAGTATATTGTAGTATGTAGTCGCTCTACGTCGATGCAGGCGTAGCCACAAATAACACAACCAAATAATTCAAATTTGCAATTTTAAGATTTTTAATGTGGACTTCTCTTTAACTCTTTGTCTTTCCACTTAGTTATTTCGATCACACGATTTATGTATGTTCACAGTATTATGGTGCAACTCTGAAATTTGAAGATTGTAGCAATTTCATAAAGCCACAGAATTTATAGATACTGTGGCATATGAGTGATCTCATGGGGTGCTACAGTACCTCGGGTAGCATAAACATCTTCAATTATACCTTTGTTCAATTTTGGTGGACACATAAGTACCCTACATTGCACCTTTTTTGTTTACATAAAGTACCTTTTGATTTTTTTTTGTACCGCATTGTATTTTCTGGGAAGGTTGGGGATAATTTTTGTGCTTCTAATTCTATCTACCTTTCAAGTCAGGTTATGATATGTAAAATAGCAACCAATTATGAATGTATATTATGAAGTATATTCAGTGTTCAAGTGTATGCAAACTGTCAATTTCATAATTGTGGCATTTATCAAGTTTCGTTTCCATGGTAACAAGCATATATCTTACTCACACGGCTGTTGCAGGTCAGAAAAACATTCCGCAAGCATCACTGTTAAATCAAGCCAAATTCAAAGCAAAACACAACAACATAGTAAATTTTGGTATAAAAGTGAACCTTTAATGCTTTCTTGTAATGTATAAATGTGCTTTTATTACCTCAATCTGACATATATTTCTGACATACCATAACATTCATGTAGTAGTTACAGCTAGAATGCTTGAAGATTCTTGAAGAAAACTACATGTATTACAAAAGTAGACTAATTCTACTTTGCAATTATTGCTAGCAAGGCAAATCAAACACATTGCACACAAGTATTGAAATTGAAACCAATATATATAATGGGTGAATGGCATGGGTGAATGGCAAAAAAATGCATGAACTCCTAAAAACCTCAAGAATATGAGGCACACTTATATTGTACATATAAATATGGTAACAAATTGGTATATGGGATCAATAGGTGTCTATCCTAGCATCTATAGTAATGGAATTAATAAGATATTTTCTTTAATAAATGTATATGTTTTATTTGGTATATAAAGCTAAATCTAAAAGACAAGGCATGTACTCTAGCTTACACAATTCAATTTGGCATGTACGGATTTGGATGAATAATATTGCAGCACAAGGGAACAAGGAAAAACCTCTTCGAAAAAAATATATCATGTGAAATACGGATGAAAAGTACCAAATACATGTATAAATATGGAGGATTCTTTTGATGACACATGAATGTGAAAACAGCCTTGCTGTCATGTTTAAAACCTCTTTCTATAGCACATATTAAGATATTTTTTGCAGTGGAAACCACAATAATGCAGCCCAAGGAAAGACACAAATTCCTCTTAGAAACATGTATCCTATAAAAAGGAGATACAAATTATGAAATGTTGATAAAAGGGATTCTTTCCATAATACATGTTAATGTGAAAACTGTTGTACTGTCATTTTAATTGAAACCTCTTTCTGCAGCACAAATCAAGATATTTTTTTTTCTTGCAATGGAAGCCTCAATAATGCAGCACAAGAAAAAATATAAATTCCTTGACAAAAAATTAATACTGCAAAAAAGAGATCAAAAGCATAAAATATAAAGATAGGGAATTGTTTCTGTAATACATGTGAATGTGAAAACTGCTTGATTGTCATAACAGAAACTTCTTTCTTTAGCACATATTAAGAGACGTTTTGCAGTGGAAACTGCCTTACAGCAGCACAAGGAAAGACACAAAGTCCTCTTCAAAAAATGCATCCTGCAAAAAATGAGATCAAAAGCATGAAATATAAAGATAGGGGAATGTTTCTATAATACATGTGAATGTGAAAACTGCCTTACTACAGTACTCTCATAATTGAAACCTCTTTCTGTAGCAAATATCAAGTTATTTTTTGCAGTGGAAGCCTCAATAATGCAGTACAAGAAAAGATAAGATTCCTCTTGGAAAATGTATCCTGTAAAAAGAGAGCAAAAGCAGGAAATAATAGGGGATTGTTTCTATAATACATGTAAATGACTATTTAGTCAGTGCTGACAACTTTCATGAAATGCCCTATAGGTTTGGATGGATATTTCAGCACAAGGGAACTAGCAAAAGCCTCTTCGAAAAAATAAATTATATCCTGTAAAATACAGAATACAGATGAAAAGCATCAAATATAAATATGAAGGATTCTTTTGATGAAACATGTGAATGTGAAAACTGCCTTGCTGTCATGTTTGAAAGCTCTTTCTGTAGCACATATTAAGAGACGTTTTGTAGAGCAAGCTGTATTACAGAAGCTCAAGGAAAGACACAATTCCTCTTAGAAAAATGTATCCTATAAAAAGGAAATACAAATCATGAAATGTAGATATAAGGGATTCTTTTTTTATAATACATGTGAAATGTGAAAACTGCAAAACTGTCAGAATGGAAGCCTCTTTCTGGAGCACACTTACAGTTGAGGCCAGAAGTTTACATACACCCAGGAAATTCAAAGAAAAGTTGACACTTGCCCATCATCATAAAATGTACTGTATCTTATAAATATTTGTGCTATCATGACGAATTTGGTATCAAACAAATAAGTATATCATGCCCCTTCATCACATTGCTTTGTCATCAGGAGTTGAAAAATATTTAGGTGTCATTTTGTCCCTCAAATTCTTCTTATTTTAAACAAATTAAACATAAAAACTTGACAAAAACATTTCATATTTGTGCTAGTTACTTATCAACACAATCATTCCAGGGTACATTTTTTGTTCAGTGGTGACATATCATGATATAAAATGTAATACGAATCATAGATTTGACATTTATATATTTCTATGAAACGATATTTAAAAATATAATAACAAACAATATAATACATTTAGCACAAATATTACTTTTTTTCTTCAAAGAAAATTCCACCTGAAATAGAATTTAATCCCAAGAGCATTCCAATCATGTGAAAAAGCTTATATTTCTGAAGATATAATCAATTTTACGATGATTGGCAAGTGAACAAATTTCACTGAATTCCATGGGTGTATGTAAAGTTTTGGCCTCAACTGTAACTCTTTAAGTGGCATGTGTGGATTTGTTCACAAAATGCACACAATTTCCATACAGCATCAGCTTGCATGGCTCAAACAGGGTTAAAGAACCGTTTTTTGTTCACACACAAATTATGAAAATTGTTTTCTGCTGCTGGAGTAACCTCAAATAAGCATTATTTCAAAATACATATTTGTCATGGGGAAATATGTATCCCATGATATTACATATAAACTGTGCAGGCTACTTTTGACATCATACATAAAAACCTCAATATATATATATATATATATATATATATATATATATATATATGTATATGTATAATTGTGATCAGTCTCGGTGATGTACGTTTGCGGTTCTTCGTCATATCATATCATTCTTCGTCATATCATATCATATCATATCATATCGAATCACATATATGTATATGAATATATATATATATATATATTTGTGTAAATTGTTCAGTCATTCATTCTTGATAAAGGTCTATGACCGAAAATTCGAATAATTTTTCTTCTCCGGCGTTTCATTTAATTTGTTTGTCTTCACCTAGTTATCAGCGCCATCGCAACCTCTATCTTCTATATATATATATATATATATATATATATATATACATGTATATATTGATGATAAACAAGTATAAATATATAAAAAATATATATATTATTTGTGAATGTGCTGATCTGTGTATCTGATGCAGAAATGAACAAGTAATATTTACAGCTGGTTTCTGTAAAAAAATGTTAATAATTGTGCTTTACAATCACACAAACACATAAGTTTTCATTTTAGTATCTATGTTATATGCCATAATATATTCACATAACAAATCAATATACACTGTAAATCCTTTCAAATTCAAAATGATTTTTTTTTTTCAAATTCTTCTTTCTTTCTTTTGATGTGAAATGTTTCTCATTAAAAGGGAAGAGGTAGAAGTTCTACATACTACAGGACACTTATTCAATAGAGTGTCGATCTGCTGTGACCATGGGTCCTATTCTAAACACAACAAAAAAAGCAAAATAATATAACTTTTTACCGCAGAGGTTTTGAGCAACATAACTTGGCAGGATTGTACCTTCATTTATTGACTAACTTCCCTGTGAAAAATGCATTATTCCACCCAGTCATGCATGAGTGAGCACACATTAAAAGCAAAATTGTCACTTTTCACTAGTCACAAGGGTAATTGTTTATGTTCTTTTAACAGTACATTTTTGCATTTCTTGTACAATTTTTAAAGTGTATTTACTCAACCATGACACGAAAATGAGTTTTATTCTTTCACAAAAAATAAAGGGTTTTTAACAGTTTGAAACTCAAGAGGGATGAGTATTTTTTAAACGGTGCTTTCTCAACCAGAACAATGGGTTAAGTGTCGGGATAGGTATTAGTGCATCGACAGATGGATGATAAACAATGAAAGGATGTAAATTATGCACCAGAAGTGGAATTCATCAAAAATTCATATGACAGAATCCCAAAATTACCCTTGTGACTTTTGAAAAGTGACATTTTTGCCTTTAAAATTTGCCCACTCATGCATGACTATTTGGATTAATGTGATTTTCACACAGAAGTTAGTCAATAAGTTAAGGAACAATCCTGCCAAATTATTTTGCCCAAAACCTCTTCAATAAAAGGTTGTGCTATTTTGCTTAGGGGGGGGGGAGGGGGCTTTTTTTTTTTGTTGTGTTTAGCTTGATTTCAGGATACCAGGAAGATATTAGCTAAATTAAAAGAAAAATGATGAAATCAAACACATTCCAGACCCAGTAATAATGGCAGAACTATTTTCCCATGGTGATCACAGCCTGTAATCTTTTACATTTCTACCCCTTACCTTAAACCCTTAGGTCTACACTTCAAAGTGATACAACCACAGCAAGCGTCTCATTGTCTTACAATAAAGAGTTTTTCCAAACACACACTACAGATTATTAAATTGTGCACACATGAAATCCATTTACAACTTGATCCTGCAATAGTTATGAACACAGTGATTGTGACCTATCAATCTGATAACAAAATAATCTGCAAAATCTGAAAAATAAAATTGCTCCTCCTCTCTGAGCCAGTCCAGTGGTGTCACATCTTCAATTCGGATTGCTTTTGATTTCCCGTTTTGTTACTTATTTGTCAAGAGGAATTCTTTGATTGATTGAATACATCCCACACACATAATGGTGCGTAAAAGCACAATGGTACATGGGTATATACCACAATTGATGCAGAGACTTAAAGTATATCAAAGATGAAAAGTGCCACATCATACATACTACTAGTACATGTACCTGACGAAGGTAACCCTCACAGTACCAAGGTTGACAAAGCCTTACTGCACAATTTGATGCACCCATGGTACTGAGATGGTTAATTGTCACTGTAAGAGGTTACAGGTACATCAAAGCTGTCTTTATCTGTCTAGGCAAGCTGCCTGACAGAGTTCAATCCTCCTGCCAGTGACAGAATCTAAATACTACATACAATTTGGTGATATATCAAGCATACCACATTGGGTTTCATGTAGCGTGATGTAATTCCAGCAGTTGTTCTTTGGTTTGAGGGTGATAGCTCTGGTCTAGGATAAGTCTAAACTCCAGGCTGGTTTACGACATACTACCTGGCACTATGTCAGAAAACTACATTACATTTCATGCGGAGTGATGTAATTCTTGTAACCCTACATTGGTTTCAAGGTGACAGTGTCTCTAAAGCCCAGTCTCTGGTTTGGGTTAAATCTGAGCTCCATGCAACTCACTACGTAATACTTGGCGCTATATGAGGCTTATTTCATTAGGTTTTACAGGGTGATGTAATTTCTACAGTCCTCCTTTGGTATGATGGTGACAGCCTCTCTAAAGCCCAGGCCTTAGTCTAATCTGAGTTCCAATTTGCATACTACATACTATCTGGCGCCACATCAGGCATACTGTTATGTGTCATGTTGGGTGATGTAATTCATGCAGTTGTCCTTTGGTTTGAGGGTGATGGCCCTCCTAAAGCCCATGTTCTGGTATGGATCATCTGGTGCTACATCCGGCAAACTACATTAGGTTTCACGAAGGGTGATGTAATTCCTGTTGCCCTCCTTTGGTTTGATGGTAACCATCTCTCTAAAATCCCATGTTCTGATAAGAATCTAGTATGAACTCCTAGCTGCATAGCACATATTATCTGGCGGTGCATCAGGCATACCATTAGGTTTCACGAAGGGTGATGTAATTCATGCTGCCCTCCCTTGGTTTGATGGTAACCATCTCTCTAAAATCCCATGTTCTGATAAGAATCTAGTATGAACTCCTAGCTGCATAGCACATATTATCTGGCGCTACATCAGGTTTCACGTGGCGTGATGTAATTCATGTAGTTGTCCTCTGGTTTGAGGGTAATGGCCTCTCTAAAGCCCATGTTCTGGTGAGGGTCCAGTATGAACTCTAGGTTACAAAGTACAACATGCTGCTACGTCAGGCAAACTACATTAGGTTTCACGTAGAGTGATGTAATTCCTGTTGCCCTCCTTTGGTTTGATGGTAATCATCTCTCTAAAAACCCATGTTCTGATAAGGGTCTAGTATGAACTCCTAGCTGCATAGCACATACCATCTGGCGCCACATCAGGCAAACTACATTAGATTTCACTTCGAGTGGTGTAATTCCTGTTGCCCTCCTTCGGTTTGATGGTAACCATCTCTCTAAAATCCCATGTTCTGGTAAGGATCCAGTATGAACTCTAGGCTACAAAGTACAACATGCTGCTACGTCAGGCAAACTACATTAGGTTTCACGTAGGGTGATGTAATTCATGCAGTTGTCCTTTGGCTTGAGGGTAATGGCCTCTCTAAAGCCCATGTTCTGGTAAGGGTCGAGTTTGAACTCCAGGTGTTGAAGCAGCTTGCACATGACCACCTTGGCCTCGATCTACAGGAAGAAGCCACAAACATAATAAGAATCAATTACATATATTATATCATGCACAATATGTTTCCTCTTTAAATTGTAATCATGCCAGAGTTATTCTGCCATAATAACACAAATCGTATCAAAATGATAACATCGTTGAAATCAAACGAGATCCAGACCGGTAACCGCAGCAGAACAGTCCTGCCATGCTTACAGGTTTGGTAATCTTTACGATTATCCAGTACCTTTGATTTGATTTACCTATTTTCCTGCCTGATTTCCAATACATTAAATAAGAATACAATAGTAAGTACATGTCCAGTATATGTGTCAACCAGTACATAGTACGGCTATTATAAAGCATGAATAAAATGAACACGAATGAAATACCAATAATGGGCTATTCATAATAAACTAGAGCTTGGGAGAATGAAAGCCCAAATAAAATGCAAAGTGACAAAAAATCAAACACAAGCATTTTCACAATAAGCCGGGGGTTGATGGTATGAAAAATGTTAATGTTAATTACCTTATAAAGAAGATAGAGTAAGAAAAAGAAAAAGAGAAAGACTGCTTTATCTCATTATTAATAAATTATATTGACATAAGAAGCTTGAGATGTCATTTTAAAAAAATCTGTCTTGGTACAAACACTCATACAAATATATCACAATAATTTAATAAATGCAGTGCTAATCTCATATCGACAACCACCCTGCCCCTCCTCCTTCTCCCCTCCTCCCTACCCCTATCCCCAACCTCCGTCCCCTTTCCCTTCCCCTAGCCTAATTTCTGAGGATTTTTTTCTCCATTTATCAATGTAGTTACATATATCAAACTGATTTATAATTGATAAGTAATATATGTTAAAAATTGTCTTTGTTCAATGGGGTCCAGCAGACAAGCTATGCTTTTTGGACTCCTCAACAGACTAGGCATTTATCATTATCATTTGTACACCATTTCATATGTTTATTCTTTTGATGCTTATGCTTATTTATCATGTTACCTATGTATAATTGTATCTACTGTGGAAAATAATGACGTTCAAATTATGACAAATTGTGGGTCATACAATTGGTGCCTGCACAAGGAGTAGACAACATTTAAGTCCAGAGAAGCTTAATTATAAAACTGCTTACTCACCATCGCAAAGGTCTTCCCTATGCACGACCTAGACCCTATGGAGAACGGCATATATGCAAATGCAGGGCTGTAAAAAGAATAGATACTAGGGAAATTAAACAGACAATCATGCTTGCTTTCAAATGTCATAAGAAAATAAAACCCTCTCCAAGTTGACAAGTTTGGGGGCAAAGGTTTCAGAAAAGTTAGACATACCATGAGAAAGGTTCATAATCATAAAAAAAATAACCCTGACAACTTACATAGTAAAAATTCATCGTCTGATACAACAACTGCTCCTTCTCAGCACACACAAAACTCTGTGATTAAAACTGCAACTGCTATTGCTACCTCTATATCATAATTACTCCAGATATTCATATACATGTAAATAGTAGGAAATTAACAATGACAAAACTCAATGAAAAGTCTTTGAAATATAAAGGTAATTAAGAGACATAGAAAAGAAGAGAGAGATGACGAGGAGAAGGCAAACCTATAAAGAAAATTGAAGATGATGAAGAAGAAGGAGTAAAAGAATAGACAGCAAAAAAGAGAAGGAGAAAGAGAAGGACAGAGCAAAGGAGAGAGCGGACCAGAGAGAAGGAGACTGATTATGAGCGCCTGTAGCAACCAACCTGTCTTCATCACGTCCAAATCGCTCTGGATCAAACATCTCTGGATTCTTGAAGTGTTTCTCGTTCCTGCCCATGCCATATATAGGAAACTGAGGAAAAGAAAAGAGCAGCAAAAGTTGGAAACACTCTCCTTCTTATGAAGAGTAACAAAATAGCACAGCTATCAATGAATTGGAAAAATTGGATGCAGTCGAATGGTAAACCCCCGCCCCATGGTGCATGAATTTGAAAGGAAAGTCCTATGTGACGTTAATTGGTCTTAGTTATAGCAGAAAATGAAAGCAACATATTAGTGAAGGTTTGACAAAAATCTGTCGAAGGATAAGACAGTATTGATTTTAAGTTTAAAGGTTTAATTTTGTGACATCACTTGCGGGATACTCTCTTATATGTTGTGTGCTGCACAATTCCATGAAATCCCCTTTTTCTGTTTGTTTGATTTTATGAACAAATGAATTGTTTCCAAAGAGGGTATGTGTGTAAAAACATGTGTGTACTGATCTCCCAAATGCACAGAAAAAGTTAGATTGGAGAAAATGGAAAATTTCCCCCAAAATTAAGAATTTGAAAATACACAACTCTGTTATCCTTTGATGGATTTATGTCATTTTTGTTATTATTTTGCTTTTATTAAAAACAATTTAAGTTCAGGGTGGAGTTTCTCTGAAGTATTGCCCTCATTTCTAATAGAGGAATTTAATCATCCAATGGCTGAGAAACTTGCTTTAGGGCTAGGACATACAATCAAGAGAAACCTGTGATATATTATTAACATGGGCAATATTGTCCTTTGCATCATGGTAGCCACTAAGGTATGCAATTTTACACCTGGGTGTGGAGCAGCAATGTGGATGAAGTATTTTTGTTGCAGTACACAAGTGCCATGGATGGGCTTGAACCTGGGACCTTGAGATCTTCGGTCACAGTTCACAACCACCACACAACAACACCTCCACATTGCACATCAAACACAGGGATGTTACAGTGCCTAGTCTCTATGTTCAGGCTAAGTTGTGGTATCAGCAGTGTATGAGGAACAAACAGACATAACTCCAAAGGGGAGTTACAGTGCCTAGTCTATATGTCCAGACTAAGTTGTGGTATCAGCAGTGTTTGAGGAACAAACAGACATGCCTCCAAAGGGGAGTTACAGTGCCTAGTCTATATGTTCAGACTAAGTTGTGGTATCAGCAGTGTATGAGGAACAAACAGACATGCCTCCAAAGGGGAGTTACAGTGCCTGGTCTATATGTTCAGACTAAGTTGTGGTATCAGCAGCGTATGAGGAACAAACAAGCATACCTCCACAGGGGAGTTACAGTGCCTAGTCTATATGTTCAGACTAAGTTGTGGTATCACCAGTGTATGAGGAACAAACAAGCATACCTCCACAGGGGAGTTACAGTGCCTAGTCTATATGTTCAGACTAAGTTGTGGTATCAGCAGTGTATGAGGAACAAATAGACATACCTCCAAAGGGGAGTTACAGTGCCTGGTCTATATGTTCAGACTAAGTTGTGGTATCAGCAGTGTATGAGGAACAAATAGACATACCTCCAAAGGGGAGTTACAGTGCCTGGTCTATATGTTCAGACTAAGTTGTGGTATCAGCAGTGTATGAGGAACAAACAGACATACCTCCAAAGGGGAGTTACAGTGCCTGGTCTATATGTCCAGACTAAGTTGTGGTATCAGCAGTGTATGAGGAACAAACAGACATACCTCCAAAGGGGAGTTACAGTGCCTGGTCTATATGTTCAGACTAAGTTGTGGTATCAGCAGTGTATGAGGAACAAACAGACATACCTCCAAAGGGGAGTTACAGTGCCTGGTCTATATGTCCAGACTAAGTTGTGGTATCAGCAGTGCATCAAGAAACAAACAGGCCTACCTCCAAAGGGGAGTTACAGTGCCTAGTCTATATGTCCAGACTAAGTTGTGGTATCAGCAGTGCATCAAGAAACAAACAGGCCTACCTCCAAAGGGGAGTTACAGTGCCTAGTCTATATGTCCAGACTAAGTTGTGGTATCAGGCATACCTTTGCAGCTTAGGACCTATGCCCTTTGCAATCTGTGTGCTTGGACCGAGTCTTGGAACTTACCAGTATCACAGTGCTCTTGGGGACTTTGTATCCACAGATCTGCATGTCTTCAGGCAGCTCCCTGTTCAGCATTCCAACCGGCGGGTTTATCCTCAGAGTCTCCTTCAAGACCTACGGATCCACCAAAGATAATTCAACATCAAGAGGAACAACAATCTACAACAAGCCTCACAAGAAACATTTTCATATTTTGTTGGACATAATTTTTAATAGTTCAACATATTTCAAATTGTGTTCCGAAATCATGTTGCATATTGAAAAGTGATGAAAAATTTGTTTAAAATGTCTATGCACTCTTGAATTATTGCTAATGATAGGTGTATTAGGAAAGGACAACTGAATTCATATCTATATCTCAATAATCATTTCTCATTGGATAGTTGCTCGTTATTTTGCAGGTTTATTTAAATAATTGAGTGTTTTGCAAAGATACAATGGATGATATAATCTTTGTTTTGCTGGTACTCTCCATAGTAATAAGAATGATTGATCAATCTGTTACAAAAATAAGCAAAGAATAATAGGGCCATGCATGACTTAACTCTTAGCCCGCTTCGTTCGACTTGCAGCACATACAGCGGGCTGCCAAGTTCGACTCAAGTCACATTTCGCGCACAATGCATACGGAACGCATTTAATTGTATTGTGCGCACACACATACAATAGCGACAAACTGCTACCTCCCTATATAACAATAAGAGGATCAGAGTATCAATAGGCAGGAAGTCTCCCAGGACAGGAAGTCTATTGAGAAGTACCCAGGGTCAATTTCAATAGAGGAGTTTAGTTCATTGTTAGCTTATTCTTTTTGAATGCCCCATTTAAATCTAAATCTAAATTGCTTGGTTCATTATTCCCATAAAGACATGGGTTTGGTATGTAATGAAAGCTAAAGAACACATCTTTTCTATGAACTAACTTAAGAGAATAACCTTCATTAGGAAATATTGAACATAAGAGGTATAAGTTAGCCTCCAAAACGATAATTTGGAGACAGAATATAAAGTTATAATTCTCAGAATCTATGATATTATACATGTACATGAAAAAAATGATACCATTGGCAAGAGTATTAATTTCTCTTAGACTTTGCTACACATTTTTTTTTCATCACGACAAGCCAATAAAAAGTTATTGCAAGTTGAGTAAGACAGTGCATGCAAAGCCCCTCTGAATGTGGCACCCTGAAATTAATGTGGCGCAAGGGAGATAGTGTGCGTGGCGGGCAAAGAGTTAAACCTGCAATTTCTTCTTTTGTCCTCGGTGTGAGAGCTTCGGACATTATGTTATTACTCTTATTTTCTATTCAAGGTCTAACAAAGTTTTTCATGTCAAAAAGGACCAAAGAAATTGTGCATTTTTTTGGAAAAAAAAATCACAAAATGAAATTGGCTAAAAAAAGGGACTTTTTTTACTACTTGGT
Source organism: Arbacia lixula (assembly GCA_963669155.1). Classification (NCBI taxonomy): domain Eukaryota; kingdom Metazoa; phylum Echinodermata; class Echinoidea; order Arbacioida; family Arbaciidae; genus Arbacia; species Arbacia lixula. The sequence continues at coordinate 11,206,996 of OZ022595.1, read as the reverse complement.
AATATAAACACAACAAAAAAAGTAAGTCCCTAAACAAAATAGCATAACTTTTTGTCAGAGAAGTTTTGGGCAAAATAATTTGGCAGGATTGTTCCTTAACTTATTGACTAACTTCTGTGTGAAAATCACATTAATCCAATTAGTCATGCATGAGTGGGCAAATTTTAGAGGCAAAAATGTCCCTTTTCAAAAGTCACAAAGGTAATTGTTCATGCCGTTTTAACAATACATTTTGGCGTTTCTTGTGTGATTTTTAAAGTGTTTTCACTCAACCATGACGCGAAAATGACTTCTTGTATTTACATAACAGGTCATGTTACATCTCTGTCAAAATATCCAGTTTTACTTTTTCACCAGCATAAAGGGTTTTTAAAAATTTCAAACTCAAGAGCGATGAGTATTTGTTAAACGGTGCTCACTCGACCAGAACAATGGGTTAAGTGTCTGGATAGGTGTTAGTGCATCCACAGATGGATGATAAACATTGAAAGGACAACAATTATGCACCAGAAATGGTATTCATGAAAATTCAAATGACAGAATCCCAAAATTACCCTTGTGACTTTTGAAAAGTGACATCTTTGCCTTTAGAATTTGCCCACTCATACATGACTAATTGGATTAATGTGATTTTTACACATAAGTTAGTCAATAAGTTAAGGAACAATCCTGTCACATCATTTTGCACAAAACCTCTTCGATAAAAAATTATGCTATTTTGCTTGGGGGGGGACTTACTTTTTTTCTGGTGTTTAAATAGAAAATAACAACAACTACATATCTTACCCATGTCAAGTATTGCATCTTGTTGATGTCTTCATACTCTATGAAGTCTTTTCCCTCCAACACTGTATCCACTTCCTGTCTAAGTCTGAAGAACAGAAATACACTAAGAAACAATGAACATGATCCCATCAGCTCATATAAGATCTTGAGGTCAGTTGTATTGCAATTGTGCTGATCGACCATTTTCTTTGATCAATGTGATTAATCTTCGATCATGATGATCGCATTAGATCGTAACAAATCGTGACATATCGCATTTCATCATGCAAGTTGTGGTGATCAGAATGAACCTTGAATAAGACCAACACCACACTCTGTTTAGGAGAGCTGCAATCTGAGACTCTATGTTGAGTGCGCAGATATAAAATAATCCCTTTACTTTGGTACATACATAAAAAAGTGCATAGGGTGTTTGAAGTGTACAATTTAACCACGGACCTATCATGGATGGACTGCGCTCGGATAGACTTCCTTTGATCTATGATGACCGCCGCTTCATAAAAATTCAAGACATTGAGGTGTTTCAAACAATACACTGTATTTCTAATTAGGCAGTGCCTTCCTCTGAATAACAAACGAAAATCTGGTTTGAGAAATATGTCACCGTTCAGCCTTCGCTGGAAGTTCATAGCTGATCTTATTACACACACTGGAAATTAGATTTGGGGTGAGCGAAGGAAAAATGTTGATAAAATTGTAGAAAGAATTTGGTCCGTAACGTTTTTTGGACATCTCCGGACATGAAATCAAGGTTGTTTCCATGAAAGGTGAAACACTCAATAAACGATTTACAAGATATTGGTTAGGAAGTATGATTGCCCAATGTGTGATATGGAGGCATTTCTCTGACATGTTTTCGACAGTATTCTCGATTTATCAAAAACACGAAGCAACAATATAATCTGAAATTCACAGAATCGTTTCATTATATGATGTTCTGCTATTGCACATGCACTTCAGTACATGAAGTGGTTCTGAAATATTCTGTGCATACAGAATATATATTTCTCTAAATGCATCCAAAATTTGTCTTGCATATTTGGCGGCAGACTTCCCTCGATCAAAGAACCACAGCGTCTAATATTCTATTGTGCTATCAATGAATGCAACTGGTGTAGGAATAAATTACTCTTTGTGTCGACTCGGTTTAACCATGTCATCACCAATGTCACACAAATGTACAAAGTAAATGAGTTTTTTATGGCCTGGTTCTACGAGAGTTAATGTGTCTAGCCTAACGGCACTTACTTGTCCATCATGTCAGGGTTTTGGCCAAGATGGAGCAAAGCGAAGGAGAGAAGGTTAGCCGTTGTCTCTCCACCTGTGGGATAAATCATACAGCACAACAAAACATCAGCTAACACGTCATCACAGAGCATCCACACACAATCACTAAAGGAAAAAAAAGGAAGTCCCCCCCCCCCCAAGCAAATAAGCATAACTTTTTATGACATTTTTGCCTTTAAAATTTGCCCTCTCATGCGTGACTAATTGGATTAATGTGATTTTCACACAGATGTTAGTCAATAAGGTAAGGAACAATCCTGCCAAATTATTTTGCCTAAAACCTCTGCGATAAAAAAGTCATGCTATTTTGCTTACGGGGGGAACTTATTTGTTTTGTGTGTGTGTGTTTAGATACTTCTAAATTTGAAGTTTGTCACTGCTCAATTACTCCTCTTTTCCCCTCTGTGTTTTACCACTTTCTTGTGATAGCTTGGAAAATGTGTAGTCAATGTATAAATTAAATGAAAGTCATAATTTAGAGAACTACAAACAGCACTTCTCATACAAACTTCTAAATTTGAAGTTTGTCTCTGCTCAATTACTCCTCTTTTCCTATATGTGCTTTACCACTTTCTTGTGATAGTTTAGAAAATGTATATTCAATTTATGAATTAAATAAAAGTTATAATTTGGAGAACTACAAACAGCATTTCTCATACAATTTGTGTCTGGTACACTACAGCTCAAAGGAATTGGCATAGAGAAAGGGAAAGGGAAGGAAGAGAAGGAGCCGCAGTTTTAAACCTCGGTATATTTTGTCCAGTTCAGCACGAAACATGATGCCTTTCAGGCTAAAGCATCGTGTTTCATGCTGAACTGGACAAAATATACCGCAGTTTAAAACTGCGGCTCCTTCCCTTTCTTCCCTTTCCCTATGCCAATTCCTTTGAGCTGGAGTGTAGCTTCATCATGACACATAACCTTAATGGTTCCATAAAAGGTGACAAACTCATCCACCATATCCTCACTTTTCTTAGCTTCGTTTGAAACATGGAAACATATTTATAAAATGGAAGGTCCTGATTCAGCAGTTTTCATACAGTTTGCATCTGGTAGCCTCATCACCGCACATATGACCTTACCTGCTACCAAAAACATGACAAACTCATTTGATTACTTTGAAAGATGGCGATGTTATATATGAAATGGAAGCTTATAATTCAGAAAACTACAGACAGCAGTTCTCATACAATTTGTGTCTGGCAGCCTTATCATGGCACATGACCTACTTGTTAAAAAAAAAAAAACATGACAAAATCATTCTCCATATCCTCAATTTCCTATGATTAGTTAAAAACATGGAAATGCCAAATGAAATAGAAGCTTGTAATTCATAGAACTACACACATCAGTTAATTTTCATATAAGCCAGTTTGAAGTTGAAGTATGCGAATGAGCAGATTAATGCTGGTAGGAATGACCTCAAGTCAAGCCTACCACTCACAGAGATAAATAGAAATTGATTAGATGGCCGACCATGTTCATACCCATTATCATGCATATACAAGAACACCTATTCAGCTCTGAGAAGGTAAGGAAAGAATGTTCCACCATGTGCACTTGCTTCTTTTGTTGTTATGGCATACCAATGTTATGCTGTATATGAAATCGATGCTTACAATACACCAGTTCGTAGTTAGCTCTGGAGCAAGTTTGGTCACTATGACCTTTCCCTTTTTCATTAGGATAAGCAGTTGATTAATATATCATTTCAAAAGGAGATGTTACGTAATGTGCTTACCCGACATAGCAATTGGCGATATTCAACCTCTAATAAAGGAACCATCTCAAAACAGGTGACAAGAATAGTAGGCTACGGTCTGTGAACAATTGGGAAAGCTTCTATTACATTGTTTATTGTAAACTAATTGTTGTCGTTTGGCCTGTTGTCAAATACCCCATGATTGAACACCTTGATGTTCTTTTATAAATTGGATAACAAGCATATTCTAAAATAACTTATTAATGATGATGCTTATCTCAGTGATTTAAAAACCAACAAGCTGGTTTGGTCACTATGACCTTCATCTGCTCATGCGCAAATTGTAATTACGAACTGGCTTATTCAGAAAACTACAAACAACAGTTCTCATGCGAGTTATGACTGGCAGCCCAATCATGTTGTTATGGGCAGGATGTAAAATGTCTTTACTTCCATCACACAACACAGCTTCATAAACAAATCCCAGTCTACATTCTAGTAGTAGTTGATTCAGTGGATTGTCCAATCATGGTGTTAGTACGAACTGGCTTATTTGTATTATGGCACATGAACAGAACCCTATTGCATAAAACTTACCATTGAAGGGAATATGCTGTACTGGGAACACAAAAAGCCTTAAAAAGGTGATCATGAACAATCTTCTTGCCAAGCCGAACACTTGAGTATTTGTGATTGAATTACTGATTACTCTAAATGTGGATCATTTGAGGGCAAATAACTGTCAGCAAGTTTCTAAAATGGACAATACATGAATTTAAGACCATTGGCAAGAAGATTACTCACAATCACCTTTCTGTAAGGCTTTTTGTCTTCCCAGTACAGTATACTCCCTTTAATGGTAACTCTGTCATCAATGTTAACTACCACTGTAACACTGCTCGATAGCCAATCAAATTCAAGGTTCCATAGAAGTTACCATTGACAGCAAAGTTACTATCAAAGGTAAGTTTTATGCAACAGGGCCCTTACCTGCTCCAAAGAAGGTGACAAACTCATCCACCATGTTCTCTAGGGCAAACTCCTTCTCCCCCTCCAAGTTGTTGGACTCCTGGAGGATGAAAGTCAAGATGTCCTTGGGAACCTCCGCACCCTCCTTCAAGGCCTTCACTCGGTCCAAGATGCACTTTCGACCGATCGCTCGGATCTGATTGGCCGCGCATCGCACCTCCCGTCGATACCGCACGTCCCAAGGAAAGATGCTGTACTATAGAACATGAGTCAATTTGCATGGTTGCGTCAGTATGGGTATGATATATTTCGTTTTTAATTCAGATCACATTTAGAAAATAAGCAAGTAATAAGATGCAATGACCTGACCAAATGATGAACTTTGCTTATTTTCAAATGAATTGATCAATCAATCATAATGCTATGGAGAATAATAGCAAAATAAAGATTCTATCATCATTTGTCTCTCTGCAAAACATTCCATTCCTAGAATAAACATCAGTCCTACTGGGGAGTTATGAATACATATAAGCAAGAGAAATGGAGGCCCTGTGTAATGGTGCTTCACTGCACTTTGAAGCGCAATGTACAAAACAAAAAGAACAAGACTCAGAATAAACAAATAATGATTCCAAAGAGGAGCAGAGGAAAAAGGGGAAACATTTTCGGGAGAAAAATTGGTGAGTCCATTACCTTCAAAAAAGGCTTCCTGTAAACTGACTCCATCCCACCGATGAGGACTGGGAAGAGGAGATGTATTGGATGGTCAGGATTCTCAATGATCTCATCTTGGATCCCAAATCCTACCTATAATGGTTGAAGAAAACACCATAAAGTCTACACGTTAAGAATGGCATACTAATCTGCCATCTCACGATCCTATCTCACTGGCGAAGACATCATAGCGACTCTCACTTTAAAAGTTAAACAAAAAAAATGCCTCCATAAAAAATAAAAATAGCCTTGAAACAATACAACGCAGAGTCATCAAAATTGTATTCAGGCAATATTTTTAAGTCCTATCCCTAAGCTTGTACAGATCGCAGACTGTCAATGTTGAAAGATAGCATTATCATATAATGTACAAACTTTTCCAAAGCATTATCACAACACCCAATTTGCCAGTTCTAGCTCCCGCAAAACAACAGAACTAAATGTCTATACATGTACATCACATATTCAGTTTCCAACAGTATAAATCAAAAACTAAGAGATTGAAAAATAGTCCAATTCTATTTTTTTTTTTTCAATCAAATCATTCAACTGTCATGATCACAATAAAATGCTATATTTAGAAGTTTCAGGATTAGTTTACATTTCTTCTTGAATTTTAAATGTAATGTCTACATTTCCTACTACAGAGTAAATATGGTGAAGTGCAGTCTAGGTGTCAGTGTCAGTGTTAAGCATATTCTTGTGCTAATACAGCTATTTCATGAACTAGATAGATTTATTTTTATAGTTTATCACTGTAATCAGCAGAGCTTACATTGTAGAAATATGAATGCCATCTTCATTAAATGCAACATTCAGTAAGACATTATGTTGTCAACAAGCTTTCTTACCTTAGATATTATCTCCATTGTGAGCCGTTCAAATTCTTTTAACATGGGGACAGCTGTCGTTCTGTCGGCAAATTTGGTCAAATGTGAGACCAGTTTGTCAGAGCACTCGTTAAACGGACTCATGAGCCCCATTAAATACCTGTGGTACAAAAGACATGAAAACATCTACACATTACAACTTGTCGCCACAAATATTACAACAGCACTTTCCACAATGGTTAGATTCATGATTCATCAGAATGATATTTCAGGGTATGAAAATATAACACATTACCTTCATCTTGCATAACAACACGTATCCTTACAAAATCTGGAAGTAGAGAAATCAGACTTGATTGACCAGAGAACCCCATTCTCCATGACCACTGAAGCAAATCAAATAGCTTTTTTACTTTTTTTATTAGCAAAAATGTTTACATTTGGAGCAGCTCAGCTATGGTCTATATCCATAGACAGTATTGCACCGCTCAACTTGCCAAAGGTAGGTCAAGGTACAAAAGGATGAGTAAAGCCTTACTAGATGGATCAAAGCTCTCGTCATCCAGACCTGGTTGGCTAAAGTCCTTGACCAAAGGTAGAAAGGGATGAGTAAAGCCTTACTAGATGGATCACAGCTCTCTTCATCCAAACCTGATTGGCTAAAGTCCTTGACCAAAGGTAGAAAGGGATGAGTAAAGCCTTACTAGATGGATCACAGCTCTCTTCATCCAGACCTGATTGGCTAAAATCCTTGACCAAAGGTAGAAAGGAATGAGTAGGGGCTTTCTAGATGGATTACAGCTCTCTCCATCCAGACCTGATTGGCTAAAATCCTTGACCAATGGTAGAAAGGGATGAGTAGGGCCTTACTAGATGGATCACAGCTTTCTTCATCCAGACCTGATTGGCTAAAATCCTTGACCAAAGGTAGAAAGGAATGAGTAGATCCTTACTAGATGGATCACATATCTCTTCATCCAGATCTGATTGGCTAAAATCCTTGACCAAAGGTAGAAAGGGATGAGTAGAGCCTTACTAGACTAGATGGAACAAAGCTCTCTTCATCCAGACCTGATGGGCTAAAATCCTTGACCAAAGGTAGAAAGGGATGAGTAGAGCCTTACTAGATGGATCAAAGCTCTCTTCATCTAGACCTGATTGGCTAAAATCCTTGACCAAAGGTAGAAAGGGATGAGTAGAGCCTTACTAGATGGATCAAAGCTCTCTCCATCCAGACCTGATTGGCTAAAGTCCTTGACCAAAGGTAGAAAGGGATGAGTAGGGCCTTACGAGATGGATCACAGCTCTCGTCATCCAGACCTGATTGGCTAAAATCCTTGACCAAAGGTAGAAAGGGATGAGTAAAGCCTTACTAGATGGATCATAGCTCTCTTCATCCAGACCTGATTGGCTAAAGTCCTTGACCAAAGGTAGAAAGGAATGAGTAGAGCCTTACTAGATGGATCAAAGCTCTCTCCATCCAGACCTGATTGGCTAAAGTCCTTGACCAAAGGTAGAAAGGGATGAGTAGAGCCTTACTAGATGGATCACAGCTCTCTTCATCCAGACCTGATTGGCTAAAGTCCTTGACTAAAGGTAGAAAGGGATGAGTAGAGCCTTACTAGATGGATCAAAGCTCTTTTCATCCAGACTTGACTGGCTAAAGTCCTTGACCAAAGGTAGAAATAGATGAGTAGGGCCTTACTAGATGTATCAAAGCTCTCTTCATCCAGACCTGATTGGCTAAAGTCCTTGACCAAAGGTAGAAAGGGATGAGTAGAGCCTTACTAGATGGATCAAAGCTCTCTTCATCCAGACCTGATTGGCTGAAATCCTTGACCAAAAGTAGAAAGGGAGGAGTAAAGCCTTACTAGATGGGTCAGAGCTCTCTTCATCCAGACCTGATTGGCTAAAGTCCTTGACCAAAGGTAGAAAGGGATGAGTAGAGCCTTAATAGATGGATCAAAGCTCTCTTCAACTAGACCTGATTGGCTAAAATCCTTGACCAAAGGTAGAAAGGGATGAGTAGAGCCTTAATAGATGGATCAAAGCTCTCTTCATCCAGACCTGATTGGCTAAAATCCTTGACCAAAGGTAGAAACGGATGAGTAGAGCCTTACTAGATGGATCACATCTCTCTTCATCCAGACCTGATTGGCTAAAATCCTTGACCAAAGGTAGAAAGGGATGAGTAGAGCCTTACTAGATGGATCAAAGCTCTCTTCATCCAGACCTGATTGGCTAAAATCCTTGACCAAAGGTACAAAGGGATGAGTAAAGCCTTACTAGATGGATCACAGCTCTCTTCATCCAACCCTAATTGGCTAAAATCCTTGACCAAAGGTAGAAAGGGATGAGTAGAGCCTTACTAGATGGATCAAAGCTCTCTTCATCCAGACCTGATTGGCTAAAACCCTTGACCAAAGGTAGAAAGGGATGAGTAGGGCCTTACTAGATGGATCACAGCTCTCTTCATCCAACCCTAATTGGCTAAAATCCTTGACCAAAGGTACAAAGGGTTGAGTAGAGCCTTACTAGATGGATCAAAGCTCTCTTCATCCAGACCTGATTGGCTAAAATCCTTGACCAAAGGTAGAAAGGGATGAGTAGAGCCTTACTAGATGGATCAAAGCTCTCTTCATCCAACCCTAATTGGCTAAAATCCTTGACCAAAGGTAGAAAGGGATGAGTAGGGCCTTACTAGATGGATCACAGCTCTCTTCATCTAGACCTGATTGGCTAAAATCCTTGACCAAAGGTAGAAAGGGATGAGTAGAGCCTTTCTAGATGGATCAAAGCTCTCTTCATCCAGACCTGATTGGCTAAAATCCTTGACCAAAGGTAGAAAGGGATGAGTAGGGCCTTAATAGATGGATCAAAGCTCTCTTCATCCAGACCTGATTGGCTAAAATCCTTGACCAAAGGTAGAAAGGGATGAGTAGGGCCTTACTAGATGGATCAAAGCTCTCTTCATCCAGACCTGATTAGCTAAAATCCTTGACCAAAGGTAGAAGGGAGTAGAACCTTACTACATGGATCAAAGCTCTCGTCATCCAGACCTGATAGGCCAAAATCCTTGACCAAAGGTAGAAAGGGATGAGTAGGGCCTTACTAGATGGATCAAAGCTCTCTTCATCCAGACCTGATTGGCTAAAATCCTTGACCAAAGGTAGAAAGTGATGAGTAGGGCCTTACTCGATGGATCAAGGCTCTCTTCATCCAGACCTGATTGGCTAAAGTCCTTGACCAAAGGTAGAAAGGAATGAGTAGAGCCTTACTAGATGGATCACAGCTCTCTCCATCCAGACCTGATTGGCTAAAATCCTTGACCAAAGGTAGAAAGGGATGAGTAGAGCCTTACTAGATGGATCAAAGCTCTCTTCATCTAGACCTGATTGGCTAAAATCCTTGACCAAAGGTAGAAAGGGATGAGTAGAGCCTTACTAGATGGATCAAAACTTTCTCCATCCAGACCTGATTGGCTAAAATTCTTGACCAAAGGTAGAAAGGGATGAGTAGAGCCTTACTAGATGGACCACAGCTCTCTCCATCCAGACCTGATTGGCTAAAATCCTTGACCAAAGGTAGAAAGGGATGAGTAGGGCCTTACTAGATGGACCACAGCTCTCTCCATCCAGACCTGATTGGCTAAAATCCTTGACCAAAGGTACAAAGGGATGAGTAGGGCCTTACTAGATGGATCAAAGCTCTTTTCATCCAGACCTGATTGGCTAAAATTCTTGACCAAAGGTACAAAGGGATGAGTAGGGCCTTACTAGATGGATCAAAGCTCTCTCCATCCAGACCTGATTGGCTAAAATCCTTGACCAAAGGTACAAAGGGATGAGTAGGGCCTTACTAGATGGATCAAAGCTCTGTTCATCCAGACCTGATTGGCCTAAGTCCTTGACCAAAGGTAGAAAGAGGCTTACTTTCTGTGGAAGGCAGGATTGATCATAGCTCTCTTTTTCATCCAGACTTGATGGTCCATCTCCGAGACCAGGCCGTTGCCGAGGGAGCGGGTTCCATAGAGACTGTGGAAGGCGCGGTACTGATCCTTGGACTTGAGGTATTTACTCTTGGTCAGCACCTCCTGCAGGAGACGAAGGGATCCACCAAGAAACGATTAGGCTTCGGTCAAGACTGTGTATAGTTTATATCCTTATTATCCTTGAAAGGAAATTTCTCTTCCAGTGGTTCATGTACAAAAAGAAATCACACATAACATGAACATACTTAATAAACATATGCAAAGCTCAAATTAAATATTATTGAACATTACTGAATTATATGTATGTGAACACACTTCATGCATGCACACATAGACCAAGCATTGCTATCTGAACAAGGTCTTAAATACTAACTGCGTGAACGTAAGTGTTGCTGAGCAACAATAGTCTAAGTGGGACTGTTGTAGGCCAAGCACTGCTATCCAAACAAGGTCTTAAGACACACGTACTAATTGCAACCGAAGTGGCTATGGAAAGAGTTATGATTGGTGTTATAAATAGGGACAAAGTTAGAAACCACGATTTGAGAAAGAAAACCAAAGTATGGGACATAGTACAGGAAATTAAACCAAAGAAATGGAGGTGGGCTGGTCATCTGGCCAGGAGGAAAGATGATCAGTGGACACATAAATTAACTGTCTGGACCCCCAGAGCTAACACCAGAGGAAGAGGCAGGCAAAGTAGGAGGTGGATGGATGATATTAGAGAATATGGTAGTAGTGTGACATGGAAATAAACGGCACAAGATAGATCAAAATGGAAAAATGAGGAGGAGGCCTTCCTTCAGCAGTGGAGAGAAATAGGCTAGAGAGATAGATAGACCAATTCGTCACTGGTAGTTCAGGGTGAACTATCCCTTTAAAAATAAATTCCACAATGAAGCTGTTCATCTAAACCATCAAAGTGGTAATGTTCCACACTGAACAATATAAAATATTGACTAACCTTAATGACTCCAGAGTCGCTGCACATGACCACAGTTCGGAAAACAATGTGAATACAAAAGAGCGGGCCAAGCTGAGTATTCCTGTAAAGATTGGAAGAAAAAGGTCATTAAATTATCATGTTTTGCTGGATCATGAATTTGACATCTTGACTTTAGGTTAACACAAAATACACAAAATGTATAGTCAGGCACATGTACTCACATATACACTCCAGCTCAAAGGAATTGGCATAGGGATGGGGAAAGGGAAGAAAAGGAAGGAGCCATAATTTTAAACTGGGGTATATTTTGTCCAGTTCAGCAGGAAACACAATGCTTTAGCCTAAAAGGCATCATGTTTCATGGCTTCACGCTGAACTGGCTGCGGTTTAAAACTGCGACTCCTTCCCTTTCTCCCCTTTCCTTTTCGCTGATAAGCTAGAGTTCTGGCAAAAAAAGGAACAATGAGCTTTTGAGAATGTCCTCCCTGAGTGTGAAGACATGTGAGGTGGTACAAGGTACATGTAGGTATGAGGGATATCCACAAGAAAATTGATACATCTGTAGATCATCACAACCTTGTATTGAGCATGTCTTTTATGGAGGTTGGCCACTGGAGTTGCTATAAGAGAAGAATACAAACCCAACTCACCACATTTGCAGCCTTTCTGTCACAGTCATCCGTTTGCCGATCTCCTTGATCAGCAACAAATGTCCAAAGAAGAGTCTGGCAGAAAACAAAACAAATGACAGAAAAAAAGACAATACTCATCTTGATCAAGCAGGGAAAATAATGTCATATGTCAAAAACCACTGTATTAGCTGACCACACTACGATAGACTAGTTTAAAAAAAATAACAAGATGACAGCTTTAGCAGAACACCTACTCCTTGCTTTTCTTTAACGCATTAAACAATTACAAAAAAACATACGCTAAATACTAAATTTTAGTGCACATTTGATTCACGAGTGATCCTATTGCCCAACGTTGGCCTCAAGCGTAATCCTGACCCAAACCCTAGTCCTATAGACCTCTAGTGCGCAGTTTGCATTTTTCCATAGGAATACACATGGTCGGTATAGGGACCCCATAGGTGCTACAAAATTGTGTGAAAATATTGAGATGGCTCTATTCCCGTAGCCACTGCTGTGAAACCGTAAGTTGGATAGAGTAGAATTTCCACAGCATGTTTATTGGAATTTTGTGAACAAATTGAGATTAGAAATTTCAATATAGACTGTGTGTGAGTGTGAGGTAGCCCCGGGACTGCTTCCGCGCAGCGGGAGCGTCCTGAGGGCTCGCCACCAATTTCCTTGCATGTTGGGTTCGACTACTGATAAAGCAACCCATGGAAATGGATATAACTGAACTATAAAATTATTTGAAAATGTTAAGCAACATTATATTTCCCCTTCACACATGATCATGATCTTTCTAGCGAATACTGTCCATCGAGGCTGTCATCTTGGCTACTCTAAAAACGTACACTGTAAAGGGGAAATGGCGCATGAGCATAAGCCTTAATCTTTGCATCGCAGCTGCCGTCGTGCAATTCTGAGCCACTGTATAGGCCGAAAACAATTTTAAAAAATGCAACATGGATTAAATTCATCCTCAAACCGACCCCGCACCTATCCACGTATATATTTTATGTAGGCTATATGTGTGCAATAGATTTGAGTTTTTAATTACAGAATTGCTGAAAAAAAACTAATTTGATCACTGCTAATCTCTACTTCCTTGCTCCAACACTCCATGCACCACAGCCCGCTCACTGCATGAGTGGGCTGGTCGCAGTTAAGTGTGAGGATACAATGCACTGTGATGTCCTTGAAATTGAGAAGGGCAAAGCTTGACTGATCGGTAATAGGGTACACTGTCCATCAAACAAGGAAGAAGTAAACCTACTATATTACTAAGTTTAGAAATAGTAGTCCTCACTAGCAATGCCAATGAAATGCCACCGTCACAACAATCCAAAGATCATGAAGATCGACTGAAATCCAAAGATATGTGCATGAAATAAAGCTCGTTCAATCATCATTAGAATTCAGTAATTTCATTATTTTTACAATTTCATGATTTCAAGCTTTTGCCAGCCATAATGTTTCTAATTTATTTGTCTGAGTTTTTCCCAAAGCACCTAGACAGGAATAACCGTCTCATTCGGGGCATTCTTTAATTGAAATGACATTTTTGGACATTCAGAGGAGCCAGATGCAATCTCAGCGGATCCAACGTCCTACAGAGACTTATTTTTCGGTCTGCAAAGCACCAATCAGTTACAGTCAGAGACACAGGCGGAATTGCGGAAACAACGTGCAGTACACGACGGGCAACGTAACACGAGGCTAGCACAGTAGCTGCGAACAAGCAAGGAAACTCACCGGGGAGGTGCTGGCGTCGGAATGTGTCGATAAAGCCTGTGACGGTAGGAAATGTACAGAACACACATTACCAACATGAGTAGGACCCCACAAATAGTTGCACCAAGGAGAGCGAATACAACAGAAAAAGCCTCCATTTTGTAGATTTAGTTTGATGGAAAGGAAGCGTACAATGTCCCACAGCAACGAAAGCAGCCGCTATCGCGATCGAAACCATCCAACGCCTCCATGCACAAACACAATCGTGTGTAGTAATGCATGACCACTAACGATACGTAGTGGTATATGACGCTAGCGCTAATTGGTGGCTGGAGTTAGTCTAAGTTCCAGCCGCGTTTTATCAGCCGAATTTGCGTTCGACCAGGGCCCTGTTGCATAAAACTATAGAGTTATGTAATGTACCTCTAATCCTCTATGCATAACACTTACCATTGATCGAACTTTGCCAACAATGACAACTTCTATGGAAACCTTCGATTTGATTGGCTATTGAGCAATGTTACTATGGTAGTTACCATTGATGACAGAGAGTTACATTAATGGTAAGTTTTGTGCAACGAGGCCCTGAATGGATGTGTGTATAATCATTTTTGTTGATTGACTTGTAGCGATCAGGAGGGTTTGCATTTGCCAATCGAATCCGATTGAAAATGTTATCCTATCAAATGTTAACTCATAACGCGCAAAGTCTACACACATATACTAAAACAGAGCTATGTCACGTAAAAGGTTAACGGGACGCAAATCGATTTATATCAGAGCGAAAATGTATGAATGAATTTTAATTTTTGAATAAATTCCTGGCTTAGGTGGAAGAAAAATAACTTTTATTCTCAAAATCTTTCTATTGCCTAAAGTGCATCTGATCTCGTTAAATTTTGTGGGGGTTTTTTAATCATTCTTACCTTATATTGATATAAATTTTGTTCACCGTGAACTGTTGAAATCTGAACCGTTAATGTCTTAATGAACTCACTACTAACTTTACTCGCGCTCAATGATCTATAGGTTTTAACGTTCTTTTTTGTGTCAGAACGTTCATCGTTTCTAGTGCATCACACCTGCGAATCCACTAGCAACTGCCATCACAGCGTCATTACTGATAATACTTAATGACTTGGTGCACAATGGCACTGCTGTGTCCTAACATTAAAAAAATTAATTATGAATGAAATGTCATGAAACCTGCTTCGAAAATATGTGTCATCATTTAACTTTATGATGGTAACTTATAACTTGATTCGAGTTGGAAGTTGTGTGTGATGATTTTTGTCAACCGTTTGTTTTCTTTTAACACCGTACATGCTTGTTGCAATTAACAAGCATAAAGCTTGTTTGCAAAGCTGAATAAACGCCACAAACTATCATGAATTCATTTCCAATGTATAATACATTTGATGCTCTCAGGCTTATAGACACCATTTCTAAATGTTTTTTTTTTTTTCATATCATAACCTGATCATAAAATGTAGATAGAAGCCTTATTGAGATGGCGGAAACACTTCTTAACTTATTCATCTCAACGAGTGAGAAAGACTCCTATGTTTAAGACGATCAATAAAATAAGAATATATTTAGTTTTGCTAGAGAGGTGTAGAAGTGATGAGGCCGGGGGAGGGGGGAGGGGGCGTTTGGGAGATTAAAGTGTGTGTGTGTGTGTGTGTGTGTGTGTGTGTGCGAGAGAGAGAGAGAGAGAGAGAGAGAGAGAGAGAGAGTGAGAGAGAGAGAGATAAAGAGATATAGATAGATAGATAGAGAGAGAGAGAGAGAGAGAGAGAGAGAGAGAGATGGGGATAGAGCAATATGCAGACAGACTCGGTCACTGGTATAGGTTGAAAGGAGAGAAGGGAACGAAGAATGTGTGAGATACAAGAAGGCGATACACATATAACTCTCTCTTAGACAAACTGTAGCTCTATCGGATTTTTGAGTAATATTTGTCAAAAAGTCACGTTAGTCACTAAAAAAGTTGACAAATTGAGAGAGACAGCTGAGAAGAGTTTGAGAGAGTAAACTAAGGATGATTATTATAGAAGGGGTTAAGATTGAGGATATCTTTTTGTTTACTGTAAGTGTGAAAGACGCAAGAGGAGTATAAGATTGGGGAGAGAAAGGAAATAGTAAGAAGAAAGGGAGTAAAGACAAGCAGAAGAAATGAGAGAAAAGAAGAAGAAGAAGGAGAGAAGATCAATGTAGAAAAGAAGCAGGGTCACTCATGTATGTATGGTTCATAACAAAACTATAAACCCTAATAAAATGATTTGCTACGTGTTTGAAGAATGTGCATTAGTACACAATAAACGTAGAGGGCGTAACTTGTTTCACACCATAGAGCTATGTTTAAATATAGCTCTATGTTTCACACATAACAGACTTTGAATAGCTCTATGGTTCCATTGGTTTGTTTCACTAAGGATGTATGAGGCTGTTTAGTTTCAGAATCCATTCAGATCTAAACAATATCAAATTAATGCTTTGTATGCCAGGTGCGCATTTTGTGACCAATAATGCACACAAATCCCACTGAGCAGCATTTTATCTGGCTCAGAATGGTTTAAATGCACTTACCTTCGGCTCTATCAGGTAACACATGATGAAAACATAATATCGAGCACATTTTGTTCTACCAGATCACTGACCAAAAAGAGCAACACTAACACGATACTTAAAATGCATGATGCTGTCAACCTTAATACCTTATTTTGTTTTGAGTAATGAAAACTCTGTCATTCGCTCGACAGCTGTACTCTAAGCAAACAAAATTTTTTTTTTTTCTTTTTGAGAAGAGCTTTTTTTGTGGATAGCGGAAAAGTTACGAAGTCCCTTCAGAAGAAAATTGGGTTAAGGTGAAGACTAGAGTGAGAAATTGACCGTGAAGCATTACTGTTGCTGGAGCGAACGAAATGGAATTGTATGTCTGTGGTGCCTTTTTTGTTTTTGTTAAGTGAGATATGAAACGTAGATGAAGAGCTCTCATGGGCGATATGCTTTCAGTCACCGTAGATGGGGGTATACTTTTCCGACGAAAGGGCTCTGCCGACGACCAGAGCCATGGTGTACACACGGAGTTCGGCTAACCCGGTTTCAATGGGTAGCAACTTGGTGCAGATTCTCTTGGTATCTTCGTGCCCAAAAAAGCAACACGCGCCATGTTGTTACCTAACTAAAACGAGTCGGCCAAACTCCTGACCTTATCTCTCGGTATGTTGCCACAGCCTAACATGTTAACTCTTTATTCGCCATTGAGGCTTTTTGGAACAAGATATACTATACATACAAATTCCATATAGCAGAGCAGTTTTGGCACCAAAGGGTTAACGCGTGAACGTATCCTACGCAAGGACTGACAGATATCAATGGAAACCTGGAGTGTTTCACCAAGATGTTCCTTAAGTTACACAAGACGTCATCAACGCACGACTGGTGACCTATTTCATTAGCTAAATGAGATACCCCAATTTGTTGTTTTTGAAAAGTGGGAGTGAATTTCCTACAATCCTAATCAAATTTGAGGAATTATAAACTTTGTATTCAGACGCTTGCCAACAACAAGAATTTTAATTTCCGTAGATCAGATTTGAACTTTAGCTGATGGGAATCAAAACCAATGAGAGTCTGTTTTAGCACAAGAAAGTGTAACCAATTTTATAAGTGATAAACTTTGTTGTATTCAGACGTTTGTTAGCAACAAGAATTTTCATTCCCATAGATCAGATTTGAACTTAAGCTGATGGGGATCAAAATAATTGAGAATCTGATTTACGCTAGAAAGGGTGACCAGTCGTGCGTAAATTCGTTCGTTTGCTCAACACCCCAGACTTCACATAAAACCAATAATTATTCTAATTATATCCGGCAATAGACGGTTATAGGGGTGCAAATAAATCACTTGCAATGTTGTGATAACGCTACACAACCATATAATAATCTATTTTTGATAAACTTAGCCTTGTTTCCAAGTTTTCATTATGCACAGAAGAGTGTTAGATTTTTCTTAGATGCCTAACCTTTTGTTTATCATGTTTATAGAACGATTACATTTTTGTCAAAATACATGTATAACACAACATAGCTAGTAATCAAATATCTAAAAGACAATATGTTTTGGTAACTGATCGGTGTGAAGAAGACACGAACACTAAGTCTGCAAAAGTCTACACGAGAGACAGACAGAGAGAGAGAGACACACACAGAGAGAGAGACATAGACAGACAAAGAGCGACAGAGAGAGAGAGAGAGAGAGAGAGAGAGAGGGAGAGAGGAGGGGGGGGGGGTGAAACGGGCGACCGTGGTTCTGAGGATATGAGCCTGACGAACATGGACAGGTACTCTAGCTCGAATTCGAGACCCAAATGGACTTCTTCAAACCTACCATTTAAAGGGCATATACTATACTGGGAAGGCAAAAAAGCCTTCAAAAGGTAATTGTTAGCAATCTTCTTGCCAATGGTCTTAAATTCATGTATTGACCATTTTAGAAGCTTGCTGAAAGTTATTTGTCCTCAAATGATCTACATTTGGAGTAATGAGTGATTAAATCACAAATCCTCAAAATGTTGGGCCCGTACATTTTGAGGATTTAATCATTAATCATTGATTACTCCATGTGTGGATCATTTGAGGGAAAATAACTTTCAGCAAGCTTCTTAAATGGACAATACATGAATTTAAGACCATTGGCTGGAAGATTGCTAACAACTACATTTTGAAGGCTTTTTTGCCTTCCCAGTACGGTATATGCCCTTTAAATACGAACACATGACTTTAGGCCTAAAGAATGGAGTTGGAGTTAGATCACCGCCTAGGTTAAGCCTAGTTAAAAGTTTATTCACAATATATTGCGTAGAGCCGGAGACCTCATGGATTTGAAATATATACATTTTTTAAAATGATAACTGTCTCGATACTTTGACATCTTTTCGACACCAAAGAACCTAATTTGAGGAGGGATGTAAGAGTTCAGAGTGTTAAGTTTGTAGCCTTCTCCACATCACAACATATGAAAGGGATAGTTTACCCTGAAGTTGATTTGGTTTTAATAAAAGCAGACACGTGAAAAAAACATTAGTGAAGGTATGATGAAAATCCGTCAAAGGATAAGAAAGTTAGTCTTTTAAAGTTTTGATTTTGTGACGTCACGTGCGAGTTGCTCTCCCATACGTTGCGTACAATTTTTCGTGATGAAAATGTCAATTTTCTAAAAAAAAAAAGATAAGCATCATTTTACGCGTGTAATTGATTCATCTTAAGAAGCACGTTTTACACACATACCTCATACAGATTTTTTTTTGTATTCCGTTGTCAAAAACAGAAAAAGAGAAATTTATTGAATCAGACAGCATCTTATCCTTTGACGTATTTGCGTCAAATCACAACCTATGCGTTTTTTCGTGTTTCTGCTTTGATTGAATCCAACTTATATTCAGGGTGAACTACCCCTTGAAATGTTTTCAAACACTTCAAGGGGTAGTTCACCCCCCCCCCCCCCCCCACACACACACACACACACGCAAATTTCCTCATTATTCAGCCGGATGGCACTCTCATTATCACTGACAGTATGTAGGTGTAAGTAGAGTTTTCCAAGCTTGGTAATGTGAGGGTTAACGAAAGGTTTACTTTCACGTGAATGGGGTAAGATTGGTTCTTCGGAAATTGGAAGTCTCCAAAAACTTTGTGATTTCCGTGCGCTGGCTCAGTGTAAACAACTGTTTTGTGCGTAGGCGAAGCGGGCTGACAAAATGAACAGTAGCGCAGCGAAATTAAAATGCGGAAGTGAACGGACTTCAGTGAAGCCACTGCACTCGCTCGTAGTAGTGGACGATTTTTGTACACAAACGCATTGGCTTAGTACAGACTTACTACTCATGTTGTATACTGCTATGCATTGCATACGCGTCTATCGCTGTACTGAGTGGATCTTCAGCTAAGTCGAGAGCCAGAGAAGCCTGCGCTAGCAAAGACTGCTTGCTTGACCAGCGCCAACTAACGGAACTTGATAATAGATGACCGAAACTGGAAACATTGTGGATTTTCCAGCGAAGATGGATATAGTCTATGGCCGAAAGGAGAATTGTTTCGTGTCTGCTTCACGGTCGTGATAGGATGGAAATTACGAGAAGAGCATGTTTATTTTCAACCGCTGCCGTACCGTACTGAAGCAGTGACCGTCGGGGAGGGAAAGCCGGAGATAGCCTGTGTGCGAATAGGTGAGTTAAGCCTAAGACTGACCTAAGCTAGGCTAATCTTGGTCGTGGTCAGTCATGAATGTCAATCATAATAAACCATGCAATACGAATAGTGAATGGTCATGAGTGCGATGGTACAACATTTTGTATGAGGTAAGAGATTAGACACTCTATTCAACTGTTCAATGAGGTAGAGTTGAGTTGAATACAGAAAAGAGCACCTTATTTCTCACCGCATGCGAAAAGTTGCACTATATGAAGGAACATTTGCAATTTGTTTTATACAATTGATGTCAATGGGCTTAATAAATCCTCGGCCTGACAATTTGTCTGACCGTATCATCAGATACATACTATTGAATGTGTAACTGTAAGTCTGCAGTTAATGTGTACATGTATGTAAAAGACTAGACTGAAAAATCAGTCTCTGTAGCACGTTGTATCTGATGAGATTGCATTTGGCTCCTCTGAACACCCTGTCTATCCAAAAATGTCATTTCGATTAAAGAATGCCCCGAATGTGACGGTTATTTCTGTCTAGTAAAAGACTGAAAAAAAGACTTTGACCAGTGTTGTAGTGGGGGTGCGCATCCAATAGAGGTTTTTTTTTTTTTCAACGATTGGGCCACAAGTTGTAAAATCTGAACTGTTGTGGTCAGCAATGTCAACTCCTCTGATAAGCTAGGTAGAATTTTTGCGGGTCAGAAAATAATATTTGTGTAAAACGACAGAAAATGACAGAAATACTGAAGAGGACTTTCCTCCCAATAATTGAGGTGGAAACTGACTGATGGAGCAGAATTATACTAACTTCTAGATTTCGAATAGGTTTTGGGCGGGTCATTAAAAACCTCTGCGTTTCCCGTAGCCTAGAGACCGAGGCTGCAATCAGCACACATTGCAGTGCTCTGCTCCACACTGTTTGCATACACTACACTACACTACACTCAAAGGAATTTGCATAGGGAAAGGGAAAGGGAAGAAAGGGAAGGACCCACAGTTTGAAACCATGGTATATTTTGTCCAGTTCAGCATGAAACACGATGTCTTAGCCTAAAAAGCATCATGTTTCATGCTGAACTGGACAAAATATATACTGCGGTTTAAAACTGCAGGTCCTTCCCGTTCTTCCCTTTCCCTTTACCCGTGCCAATTCCTTTGAGCTGTAGTGTATGTCAGCAGTGATGCAAACAGTGCATGGAATCGCAGCACTGCGCCGTTGTCCGCTGCAATATTGTACGTGTATGAATGAAGACCACGGTCGCTATGAAATTGCAGATTTCAAATGTAAACAATGAAAGTTTTTCACATATCCTGAGAAAGTTTGTGCAGCTATGACTGTGAGATTTCAAACATGTTATCGTTGGGGTACATGTACAGTATGCTGCTGATTCGTGTAGAGTGTCATGACTTGTAAATGGGCTTTCCTGTCTTTAGATCATGACTGCTGTAAAATTGATATGCTATGTACGTATATATGATATGGTATGGTGTAGCCCACTATCTAGAATACTAATAAGTAACAGGCATTTGTGTCAAATGCAAGAGCAAATCTGAAGAATACAATGTACATGTATTGGGAGTGCCACACCGTAAAGCGGTGCGTGTCAGCGCTAGGTCAACCATATAATATAGTAATAGCACCCCCGCCCACTAGATTGAACTTTGATAAGGATGTAGGTCAAATTGCTATGTTTGATCTCTGCATAAAAAACAGATTGTCACAAAATCTAAATGCTGAATCTAGAAAATGTGGGTATATTGTCAATGGCAAGGGGGTCCCAACCACATATAATCAGATTAACATATCAGATAGAAATGCCTAGATACGGAAAAACGCCTTAAACTTTTCTCAAATCATTAGGTGGACTGCCCTCGTCAGCCTGAAAATTTAGCCAGAGTTTGCGAGTTTGCTCTGCACCACCGCATGCAGCGAGCATATGGCCCTGCATTTGGGCAGGCAAAATAGATTTAATACCCCTTTGTAGGCCAGATAAAATGCTGCTCTCTGGGATTCATGTGTTTGGATGTTGAAATAGTCGCAAGTGGCATTTTGGGGGTTAAATAGCACACTGTTGTGCTGGTTTTGGGGCTTACAAAGAAGCACTTTCAACGTTCAGGCTTATTTCATGGATCAGAAAAGTGCTAACTACAGTGTATCATCATCAGCTTTGTGCTCATGTACATGTAGGCACCCCTGAATTGTAAATTGTTCCAACAATAGTCGGTAGCAGGACAGTAGGCAATTTGATGGACACGCATGAGCGGTAGTCTTGAACAAAGTCTACCACCACCTGCTGAAAGGGACTTTACATAAAAATGTACGGTACAATGTAGGTTCCTACTTGAGAACATCTTTTCACCAGCAGCACAGAAATGTGAACTAGTGCTAATATGAACTGACAAGTGAAGTGACATCGTTTCTCCGCGCGAGTATTTTTGACAAATATACGAGCACCCTGGGGCATGAAATTGTGTTGTGAGACTTACAATGGTAGGTGTATTTCACTATAAGGCCAAGGCAATTAGCGAGTTATGGGTGGCTGTGTGAAAACATCACACAAATCATTTCAAATCTACAGCATGTTCCTACACTCCAGCTCAAAGGAATTGGCATAGGGAAAGGGAAGGGGAAGAAAGGGAAGGAGCTGCAGGAAGGAGCCGACAGCATGGAAACAAATACCTCACAGTCTCATTCAATCTGACTCATTATATTCATGAGTAGTCTGCCGTAAGGACCATTAGGCTAGATTTTAGTGAAAGGGCTTTCTAGGGTAACAAAGTTTAACAAAGATAGGCATGGGGTAACAAAGTTTAACAAAGAAACTTTAGGCATACCCCCAGTAGTAAGGATAGTGTGCTCCATCTTGTATGAATGAAACACAAGTCAGAAAAAAAAAATAGCAGAACTGACATAGCTTCCCCTCAGACAATTTTTGATGAAAAACAAACAACCTGAAGCATGAGATGATAAGGCCAAGGAAATTAATGTAGCATGTTGCAGGCTGTTATGGAAGTGTGTCACACAAATGTACAACTCACTTTAAATGTTCAGTATGTTCCTTCTCGGTAGAGCTTGAAATTATCCACCATCAGCACAGGAATAGATGAACATACACTACAAGGCGAAGTTACATTTTTTTCCCTATGACAATTTTTGATAAAAATGAATGACTTGAGGCATGAGACTGTGTTCCAGCACTTACAATGGAAATGCCCTGAGGCAATTAGTACTGTATGTTGCAGATGGCCTTGGAAAAGTGTCGCAGATCACAACAAATGTTCAGTGTGTTCCTTTTGGTTTGAGCTTGAGATTGTCTGTTCACCAGCAGCATAGTTAATGAACCGACTAGTGAAGTGATATTTTTTCCCCTCTGACAATTTTTGACAAAAACGAACAACCTGAAGCATGAAATCGTTGCGTGGGATTTGTATTTCACTATTAACAACCTTGGCGTAATAGTATTAGGCCAAGGTTGTAATGTAGCTATACAGTATGCAATTAGCACATTGCCAGGTGGTATTGTGAAAGCATCATACCTGTATCCATCAAAGTCTGTACCGGTTTGTCATTTACTGCCATCTCTTAATAAAAGGTATGATTTTTCAGGCAGAAGGCAGATATCATTGTTAATGAAAGAATTGACATTTGAAAAAGAAGCCGAGCCCTAGGGGCAGACTGAAAAAAAATAGCTTCCAATCATCTCATACAGTATACATCAAAATCTTTGTCTGTTGCAAGTTTCATATTAAGTAATACTGTTGTTTGTGGCTCTTGCCAAGTTTCATGACTCTTGTTAAAGGGCATATACTGTACTGGGAAGGCAAAAAAGCCTTCAAAATGTAATTGTCAGCAATCTTCTTGCCAATGGTCTTAAATTCATGTATTGTCTATTTTAGAAGCTTGCTGAAAGGTATTTGCCCTCAAATGATCTACATTTGGAATAATGAGTGATTAAATCACAAATCCTCAAAATGTTCGGGCCGAACATTTTGAGGATTTAATCATTAATCATTAATTACTCCATATATGGATCATTTGAGGGCAAATAACTTTCAGCAAGCTTCTAAAATAGACAATACTTGAATTTAAGACCATTGGCAAGAAGATTGCTGACAATTACATTTTTAAGGCTTTTTTGCCTTCCCAGTACAGTATATGCCCTTTAAAGGGCTGCCCTGTTTTTAAATGTAACAACCTGATCTTATTTAAACATAATGAAGTTATTAGCATGTTTCTTAACCCTATATAAAATGGTGACCACTAGGATTTTCATTATGCACAGCTCAAAACAGTAGAAAGTTGCTTTATGTCAGATATCTATGCCAGAAAGTAAAAGCAGTTTTCTAATAATTATAACAATGATACAGTTTTAATCGGTGGTGCAGCAAATGGCTCATGGCATGGCTCACGGTAATTTTTATGGACGTTTTCTACACTGGTCACCATGCTTTATAAGAAGACAAACATTATAATATTACTTTAATAGGGCAGGTGGTACATCTGTAGAGGCCGCTATAGACATGTGTGTTTCAGTGTTCGGTGTAGATATTGATGTACAGGCAGATTATGGATTGTTGGCAGCTGGATCGAGGGGTGCAAGACCTTTTTCCATTGATGCTACTCTACTGACTTTTTCACAGTACAATGTTGATCGCTGACTTTGATGGTTTGCTTGAGAAGAATGATTTCCTTCCTTTCTGCTAAAAAAAGAAAGAACATGTTTGTAAATGATAGGTGTGCCCAAAAAACAATGATAGCTTTAAAAGATCAAAGCAGGAGCATCATTACTGGTAAAAATTTAACATCAATTGATTTTTTGTTGTTTACATTTACAAGTGTGTGTACATTTTGTTTAAAAAAATGATGATTGTAACACACTGATACAGTTTTAATGGGTGGTGCAGTAAATTAATATGTGTCTCACAATAATTTTGATTTTCTGTATCTTACTATTGATTGAAATAATGCTGGCACTAAAAGATTTAAACAGGAGCATGATTACAAATTTAACAGTTGTTTTTTTGTAAATAAATCATACTGTAAGTGCATGTAGGTTTATTACCCTCAGAAATATCTATATCAAGTGGCCTTGAGTGCTTCAAAGTGGTGAAACTTCAGATTAAAATCTTATTTGAATTAAGATGAGAGGCATTTATGCAAGGGTCAAGCAGTTAGATATGAGTAGCAGGTAATTACATACTGTAATACATACCCTGTAAATGAATTGCAATTTATCAGAAAGGTTTCATGAATATGGCCCCTGGACTTTATAATTGTTGATTGTATCTTCCTACTGATTGCAATTACTGTGTTTATACCATATGCCATGGTAACAGTTCCAATGCTATTTCAATGATCAATGTGAGTATAGATACACTCCAGCTCAAAGGAATTGGCATAGGGAAAGGGAAAGGGAAGAAAGGAAAAGAGAGCCAGTTTTAAACCACGGTATATTTTGTCCAGTTCAGCATGAAACATAATGCTTTGGCCTAAAAAGTATCATGTTTCATGCTAAACTGGACAAAATATACCATGGTTTAAAACTGCGGCTCCTTCCCTTTCCCTTTCCCTAGGCCAATTCCTTTGAGCTGTAGTGTATACCCTAACAATAAATACAAACTCTTACAGTCATAGCTTCATGTACCTCTTCAGGAAAAAAGAAAAACTATCCCTGTTAATGTTTGCAACATCCCGTTTTGTAGACTATAATCTACATTGATATGCGGTATTGCACCGGTGTCAGTGCGCTGGTCAGCCAGGCCACACTTGCCTCAACACATTGCTATGGCTGCAGCCAGCTTTAGAAGCTATAATGAACTACTAGGTTTTGGACATTGTGTTGTGGTCACCTTGTTTTACCATGGCCTAGTACATGTACATGTGTGTAGCTAGATTCTCAAACGCACCTGACTGATAATTTTTTGGACAGTTTCAAAATCTGACCCAGCACCCATGGCAATCACGGTGTGTCCCGTTTGCCCATCCCAGCCTCCCTACACATACTGTATGTTGTCTCACAGCCATCCCGTTGTGTCCACTGTGGTCTGAAAAGTACCATTTGTTTGTCTGTTGCCATGGCCACCATAAACATAATGTAAACCAACTGTATTCGATGTAGTAGAAACATAATGTAAAGCTATGGAGTAAAATGTAGTGGATTTTTTTTTAAACAAGCACTGTGCAGATCACTTTACAGTCACATTGATTTACAAAGAATGTTGATTTTTTAATCTGCCTGGGATAGTGCCTGTATTCAAACCGGATTTTAAATGCTATGTACATATGCAGAGATAAGACTATTCACCAAAACATAAAAGGTCAGATATTGTATTGTACCACACTTAATGTTGCTTTCTAATCTACGTGTAATAAATTCCTATCTTTCAATGTTATTATCTCACACAACGAAGTTGTAAATAGATTCTTGGCACATCTTCAATGTGTGATGCATTCATTTCCTGTAATGACGTAATGGTTTTCTCCATAGCAACAGCGGGGAAGTGAAAGTGTTCAGTTGCTATGTGTACAGGCAGGATGCATTGCATGTGGTGGTTTAAATGTAGCTGTCTATCTTACTATTAAATTAAACACATATTATCAAATACATGTATTAACATTTATGCAGTGATTTTCATGCCTTATCACATGCACAGAAAGCTGTACATAATTTTAGGTTGAACAGTGCAAGCCCAGATTATAGTGATTGTATTGTAGCGCGCCATAGCGGTATGACATGTATTTTGATACATGGGTACCTTGCAAGTGCTTTACAGTGGATCATATCATCTTTGGTCAATATTGACCGTCCTTTGACAGGTTTTGTTGGCAGAGTGGTAAATTTACTGTCCAAACTGCAGAGGGTACGAGAGCTAGAGAAAGGGGAAGGTTGGGAGGGTGGAGTGAGTTAAAGAGAAAGAAAGGATGGGGGGGGGGGAGGGAAATAAAGAGAGACAGAGAGAGGGAGGGAGGGAGGAAAAAGGGAAATAAAGAGAGACGAAAGGAGGGAGGGAGGGAGGGAGGGAGGGGGGAGGGAGGGAGAGAGAAAATAACATTTGTTTGCAAAATCATTTATGAATTGTGCGCATTCAAAATCTACATGCAGAAATATCAATATGCAGCATTATCATGGTGAGCATTGGGTATTTGATTTATTCACCACACAATAAATCAACTTATTGGTGATATATGAGGAACGATACTCGCCTGCGGTATACAAAAAGGCAATATCATGCAGTACTACTTAGTACTTCCAAGTACAATGTAATGGATTAAGTGTACCTAATGTGAATGATAACACTACATGTTGTGCACATTCATGTACATACAACATGTATGAACTGTACATTATTCTTTATTGCTACATGTACCATTTAGTGTTAGGGGAAATGACAGTCGTTAAAAGCCTACGGACTACATGTAGGCTGTGAGGTGCATGGGCACAATCGAGTCTGTAAACAACTACATGTATGTCTGGTAAGCATAGACTATGCTCTAATCCCATCCTGGCTCTTCTGGATACAGGGCATAGTCTGTGTTACCAGACATAGTTGTTAGCAGACTCGATTGTTTCCATGCACCCCATACATGTAGCTTAGTATGTAGCCTACATACATGTACATGTGTACGTACAAACATGTAGTAAGTTGTTAATGGCATGGCTCTGAATGGATCAATAGGGAGTCTGAATGACTGTAAGGAGATTGTGTCAGTGATTTCCCATACCAGTATTTAGCGAGTCACAGTGCTTTAGTTCCATCTGTCTCCCCTCCCCTTAAAAGGAAAAGTCTGCCTTAAAGTTATGTTGGTTTGAATAAAAGCACAATTTTGAAAGAAACAAATACATTGTGACTGAATGTTTGACAAAAATCTGTCAGGATTTTAGAGAACTTTATGAATTTTCAAATTTTCACTTTCTGAAAATAACATGTATAATTTTACCTGTGCATTTGCTTACAGCATTACACACATGTTTTTACACTCATACCTCAATGAAAATAGATGAATTCCTTAATAAAACACCCGAAAAAAGGGCAATTCATGGAAAATCACATATCACACAACATATATATGGAAGGGCAGCTCGCAAGTGATGTCACAAATTTAAATTGTGATAACTTTCTTATCCTTTGACGGATTTTCGTCAAGCCTTCACAAATAGGTTGCTTTGATTTTTTTCTGCTATAATCAAAACCAATTTAACTTTAGGGTGGCCTTCCCTTTAACTGCCTCCTCACCCCCCCCCCCCCCTCCCCACCCCCATGCTTAAAATACTAGAGATTATAGCCAGGATAAGCAGGCTGTGCATGGGGAGAGAGTTCCTGCATTGAATTGATTTGTTGAGTCTGCTAATCCTTTGGCTCTGGTGCAAATCTGCAGAGCTATATTTACACCTAAAGTGTGTAGGAAGGGGGGGGGGGGGGGGGGTGGGAGGGGGGCGGAGTGTACCATTGAAAATCTAATGCAGGGGCTCAGGGTGACATACAGTACATGTACTTTAGCCAACCCCTCCTCCCACCCTCCAGAAATATAACCCCTTCCCGCTGAAAGTTTTTTTTTTTCTGACCTATACGGTGTAAGCACAGTATGTACTTCGATGTGATCATTTCCATGTTATCAGACTTAAAGGCAGGGAAGCTCATTTTTTGCTCAAAAGTCATGAAAATCAGCAGAAATCAGCAGCATACCCTAACGATAATGTGTATGAAATTTCAATTATAGCTTCACAAACATTTTTAGGAAAAATGAAAAACTATCCTTTATGCTTACGTTTAAACTGCAGCGAGCATATTCTATATAAATTTATAATTTATAAATTTACATTACTCCCATTGAGCACATGCACTGATACACCGGACCGATGCGGACCATAGCACATAGCAGTCTCCGTTATCTAGGCTACAGGTATTCAAACAACCAGCCTAACACCACCTCAAAATCTACTGATACAGTTGGCAGCAAAATTATTCAACCCCCCTCTCATTTTTGACATTCTGTCATAATGAATAATATTGCAGCAGCAGATTGTTACTAAACCATTAAGATAGTTAGCAGACAGTTAATTACTAAAGAATACTGGAGAAAAAATCAGATTTTACTGCATAGGTCATCTGAAATTGCAATTTGCGCCCAAAAAGCATGTTGAAAAATTATTCAACCCCCTATTTTACACACAAGAAACGAATGCACAAAAAAATGACAATTTCACAACCAGTGCATATATTCTGAGGTGAATGCTGATTTTATTTATCCTCCACCTGAAACTGGAACCTTTATATGCACAACTAACAAGTTGTAACATTATTCAACCCAGATGGGTGTGTTTTTTAGTACTTTTTGCAGCATCCATTTAGTGCAGTGACCTCCTGCAGACGAGATGAATAGCCTCCCACAAGCTTCTCACAACGCTCCTTGGGGATGTTAGCCCATTCCTCTTGCGCAATGGTCTTAAGGTAATCGATGCATGTAGGTCTACATGCTGCAACAGCTTTCTTCAGATCCCACCACAAATTCTCTTTTGGGTTTAGGTCTGGAGACTGTGATGTTCACTCAAGGTGCGCAAGAGGAATGGGCCAACACCCCCAAGGAGCGTTGTGAGAAGCTTGTGAGAGGCTATTCATCTCGTCTGCAGGTGGTCATTGCGGCAAATGGATGCTGCTAAAGTACTAAAAGACACACCCATCTGGGTTGAATAATGTTACAACTTGTTAGTTGTGCATATAAAGGTTCCACATTCAGGTGGAGGATAAATAAAATCAGCATTCACCTCAGAATATATGCACTGGTTGTGAAATTGTCATTATTTGTGCATTTGTTTCTTGTGTGTAAAATAGGGGGTTGAATAATTTTGCAACATGCTTTTTGGGCGCAAATTGCAATTTCAGATGACCTATGCAGTAAAATCTGATTTTTTTTCTCCGGTATTCTTTAGTAATTAACTGTCTGCTAACTATCTTAATGGTTTAGAAGCAATCTGCTGCTGCAATATTATTCATTATGACAGAATGTCAAAAATGAGAGGGGGGTTGAATAATTTTGCTGCCAACTGTAGCTATAATTTCACTTAAAGTTAGTTCTATTTCTGGCAGGGAAGTTCTAAAACAGGAGCTTCTTCCATTTTTCCATGGTTTTACACAAAACGTTTTCCCCTGCAAAAGGGAAACCCTGTATTTAAAAAGTATAGTAATCCCTGCAAATTCCTTTAGTTTGACAGTCTTTCATATTTGCTTGGTGATCCAGCATTTAGTTAGTATTGTTGTCTTTTATAAATAAAATAAACAGCAATTAAAAGGAATGATGTTGTAAACTGTACGTCCAGTGTTTTACACTGTATGTCTAGTGCATGTACATGTGTACACTGAACATTGTACGTCAAGTTCACTATATTCACAGTGTATATCTGCCCAATATCCAGTGTACATCTATGCAATATCCAGTGTATGTCTACCCAATATCCAGTGTACATGTACATGTATGTCTGCAATTTCCAGTGTATTTCTACCCAATATCTAGTGTACACTGCATGTACAATGTATGTGTGCTGTATGTTCAGTGTACTACGCCCAGTGTATAACACTATATTTCGAGTGTTTTCTGCACGATATCCAGTGTATCTCTCCCTGTTATCCAGTGTATGTATGCTGTACTGTATGTCCAGTGTATACAGGCATATTTTCTGCATCATATTGAAAGCTACACAGTATACTGTAGCTTACATGTACATACATGTATTACGTTCACACTTCATATTACTGTACTGTAGATCTGTACATTTTATGCTGCAAAGCTGAACATGATGCACACTGTGGGAATGTACTGTACATCGCTATCCTTCATGCCCTAAAACGTCTGATTTCTGATTTTGTGAGAGCCTGACCCGAAAAGACGGTCCCGTCTGACAGGTTCGGAATCTGTCATCGTCACCTGGCCTGACTTGTGTAAATATGAGTCATCATCATTTTCCATTTCTATAGCTGAGTGGGGAATTATGTTTACCCGGTACTGGTGAATTTCACCACTCTCTGCATGCACTACAGCCAGTGAGGGTATATTGCTCACTCGTGTTCTCTGCTATGCTGTGTGTGGCCTGGCTTCCAGGCTGCTTGGCATTTTTAAACCAAACTATTCCATTTAAAGGGTCTGGCTGCAGTAGACTAATCATTCTCAATTTTGTTTTCCTGCTTGCCCAAAGATGGAGTAAGAGAAAAGGAGAAATCTAGTGACTGGTCTTCTGAGTACTGGACTTTATTTGTCAGTTTGTACAATATTAAAAATATCCAACAGCCTAGAAATAAGGCTATGCTGTGTGTAGTACATATGCATAGTGAGCTTCCACAGGCATCAACAAGAGATATGGGTTAACCAGGGAGGTGTTAAAGGAGTAGAAACTCGAGCATAATACATTCAAACATCTGTATGGGTTCTAAAGCGTGCTCATGAATGTCAAAAGAATTCCATAATCATGACAATGCTTTGATGTTCCATGTGCCGTGCCGACATTTAGCTGATGTCAACTTAATTTCCCATTTGTATGTTGACGTTTTGTTTTTGACAAATTCGTTAGCAAACTATAAGGAAGTTAACGGCAGATAATGACTTATCCTAATACTCTGCTTTTGTTTCGAAAAGTATTGAGGAATCATTAAAAATCGAACATATAAGCTATTTATATTTCTTACAAAATTGACCAATTTCTTCACTTTCCGACATCTTGTGCATTTGGGGGATTCAACCACTCTCAAAATGATATATTAAGCTGTGTATTATCATTAACGGCGTTTGTGTGTGTTTGCGTGCAGCAGAGATATTTTACTTGAAAAACTTGTTTATTTGTGTTTGCTGATACCTGTTGTGCTCACGGAAGTATTAATGCCATTAACAGAAGGGGACAAGCGAAATGAGACTGTACATTTCTTTTGTTCTCTCTGAGAAGCCGTTGCCACACAATCATGTTCATAATTGTTTAAACACCTGAACAGCACCTGTTGAGAACACATAACTTTTCAGCGGCTTGGCACATGGGTTCAAAGAAAGAAAGTTGCTTCATATCCTTCCATAACACATCCCTGGGTTAACTCTTTCATTACCATGGCATTGGCATGAAGATGTGTAGTAAGCCAATGGGGTGTTCAAGGCCTGGTAATGTAAGGGTGAACTCTCATTACCATTGGCATGAATATGTGTATATTAGCCAGTAGGGTTTTAGCCCTGGTAATGTAGGGGTTGACTCTCCCATTACCATTGGCATGAAGATGTGTAGTAAGCCAAGAGAACATTTTAAGGATTGGTAATGCACAGTAAGGATTAACTCTCTTACTTCCATTGGCATGAAGGTGTGTAGTGAACCAATAGGGAATTGAATGCCTGGAACTAAAAGGGTTGAAGAATCTTTATTGGAATATAGTGTACCGATTCACAGGTGATTCACCAAAAGAGACGTGGGGTTTATAACACCTGGTAATGCAAGGGTTAACTCTCTCATTACCATTGGCATGAAGATATGTAGTAAGCCAATGGGGTTTATCAGGACCGGTAATGTAAAGGTTAACTCTCATCATTGGCATGAAGATGTGTAGTGAGCCAATGGGGTTTATAAGGCCTGGTAATGTAAGGGTTAACTCTCTCATTACTATTGGCATGAAGATGTGTAGTGAGCCAATGGGGTTTATAAGGCCTGGTAATGTAAAGGTTAACTCTCTTATTACCAGTAGCATGAAGATGTGTAGTAATGAACCTCACGTTAAATAGAATTTTTTATGTTTTAAGTTGATGTGCTCAGAATATACTGGGGGCTGGCTCTTCGTGAAAAGTACAAGTTTTTGGCACCCTACATCTACATGAAGGTATCGGTCTGTCCGTGATGTGTTTGTACTTACGATCGAACGAGATGAAAGTCACGTTTTCTGGGTAATCCGACACCATTTGCAATTTGACAGTTTGGGACATTTATTTGGCTTGATAGCATGCATTATGAATGACCTTGGGCAAGTAGAATTTATACATACATGAACAAGGCAGCCTGTTTTGTGAGAGCACTGCTGCCTAAAACTGCTGAAAAAAAACTCTTTTTGGAAAAAGTCCTCTCAAACTTAAAGAATGCTTTACTCTCACCCTCTCTTTCTTTCTCTTTCCTTTCTTTTTTCTCACTCGCTTTATGAACCTCTCTTGTAAGAGCTGGAGGCCTACAGTATATTCACAATGGTGATTTGACTTGGAGTAGTGTTATGGGATGCCGAATAAAACAACATGAAACATTATTAATTCAATATGATTGATTTTGTCCTGGGAATCACTATGGTATATTGAGTTTGTACACATTATAATTGCAACAAATAATTGAAATCACCACTGTTGTGATTGTGTGATAAAAATGAATGATTCTGTGACAGCATCAGGTCTATGATTTATTTTGCGCCATATAAGGTTAGTCTATGTTTAGTACATGGTCTAAGTTCACCATTGTGAATATAAACTAACATATTCCAAAAGAATAACCAAACAGTCGTTTTTGAGGACGACAGTGTACCGTAAAACTTATGGAACAGACTCAAACTGACACCAATTCTAAACAATTATAAGACTTTGTTTTCTAAAATAAATACCCATGAGTTATTTTAGGAAAATTATGACATATTATATCAAATACTGCAACAAATAAAATTGTACATATGTAGCAATGATTATATGTAACTACATGTACATACATGTACAGTTGAGGCCAAAAGTGTACAGACATTCATGGAATTCAGTGAAATTTGTTCGCTTGCCAAACATTGTAAAATGTACTATTTCTTCAGAAATATGAATACTACCATGACGAATTTGGTATCAGATGAAAGAGTGCATTAAGCTCGTTCACATGATAGGGATGCCATTGAAATTAAATTATATTTCAGGTGGAATTTTTTTTGAAGAATAAAAGTAATATTTGTGCCAAATATATTCTTTTGTTTGTTATTATACATGTATTTTCAGATACTGTTTCATAGAAATATATAAATGTCAAATCTATGATTTATATTACATTTTCTATCATGATCTGTCACCACTGAACAAAGAAGTTTAATCTGAAATGTTTGTGTTAAGAAGTAACTAACACAAATATGAAATGCTTTTGTCAAGTTTTCATTTTTGATTTGTCTACATATGAAGATTTGGGCGGATAATAATACGTAAATATTTTTCAGCTCCTGATGACAAAGTAATGTGATGAAGGGGCATGACATACTCATTTGTTAGATTTCAAATTCGTCATGATAGCACAAATATTTTATAATATACAGTAAATTTTATGATGTTTGGCAAGTGTCAACTTTTCTTTGATTTTTCCGGGGCGTATGTAAACTTCTGGCCTCAACTGTATGTAAGTGCACTGATTCACAGCTGAAGACAATCTGATCAATAGCAGTTTGTAATTATGTATTGAACATTACAGAGGTTTACATGGCATATCATCGGCTATCATATAGTGTACTAGCGTGACGCACAGAAAAGACAGACTACACAACCAATTCCATAGCGTATAGAACCCAGATTATTTGAATTGGAGTTGCAGTGTTTCAGACTGACCGCTTTATTACAATCGTGATTCCTATAAGGGCTGTTATGTTCGCCTGTCACTCAAACGTGAGTCGTGGTTAGTGCTCACTTTGAAGTTGGTTGCTCGTTGCCTGCACATCATTGCGTGTATGGTGCACATGAAAGCTCATGGTCCTTCAGTTGGAGGTGGAAATTAGGTCAAGCCACGCTTAACGCCTCCCCTCTTAATCGCATTTCAAAGGTCTAGCCTTTGAATGCCCGATGCGCATCCTGATTCCAATCTTAGTGTGATTGGAAAACACCTTCAGACCTTGATTTGCCAAATGATGAGCAATCAGATCGGCTTACAATCGTAATTGGAAGTTTGATGTCAGACGGAAGATAATTCTGGGCAGGATTAAAATAATTTATATGCTGGCATATTTGATTCTCTCGTTGAGGTCTTTTCTCTCTTAGGCTACAGGAACTGCTGAGTTTTGGATGATCCGTCCAAAACTTAAAGCCTCAAATTCTATTGATCAATATAATTCCACTTATAGTGTGTTTTCAGCTATTATTGGGAGGAAAGTTCTTATCCTAGCTGCTACTTTCTCAAACGATATTTTTTTCTGTGGTTTATCTTCTGTTCATGTTCATGTATTATTTTACTGTATATTGCATTGAGTGAAATAATGTTGAATTGAATTCAAGTGAATTAAAGTGAATGCAATATTTCCTTCAATTTTCTGTGGTAACACAAATTGTATTTGTTTGACCTGCAAAACTGCAAGACCACCTGTAACTGATACTTCATGAGGGCAATTCTAAAGTGCTGTCATGTGGCTTTCACTGTATACTGTATGAATATTGAATTGTGGAGGCAGACTCTTGTTTAGGCAGTCTGTCCAGAGACCCATCATCGCACTCTTTCTTCTCCTCGTTCTTCCTCTGTTTCTTCTGGTTCTTCCGGAGAAAGACTCTCCTTTGGGATCAGAGGATGAATCAACTCTGCTTTGGTTGTAGCAGGGCTGGGCTCAATGTTTAGACAGGCATTGAGCGAGGAGGGAGAGGGAAAGAGAAAGAAAATAAGAGAGAGAGAAAGAGAGAAAGAGAGAGAGAAAGAGGGAGAGAGAAAGTGAGAGAGAGAAAGAGAGAAAGAGAGAAAGAGAGAGAGAGAGAAAGTGAGAGAGGGAGAGAGAAAGAGAGAAAGAGAGAGAGAGAGAGAGAGAGAGAGAGAGAGAGAGAGAGAGAAAGAAAGAGAGGGAGGGGAGAGAGAGAGAGAGAGAGAAAAGTGTGATAATTGTCTTTGTATAAATTGAAGCGAAGTACAGATAAAAAGGAAAGTGTTGGAAGTAGAAAAATGGGATGGGGGGGGGGGGTGAGACATGTAGCAGTTGCAAACGACAGCGAGAGAGATAGAGAGAGAGAGAGATAGAAGGGGAGAGGGAGGAAGGGGGTAAAAAGAGAGAGGGGGCAAACAGAGAGGGAGAGAAAGAGAGTTTGAGAAATGGCAGTAGAATAGTCGAAGGAGAAAAGTAAAAAAAAAAAAAGGTATAAGTTGAAAGATACATAGAGAAATGGAAAAGGAGGCAAAGGAGTACGTGTGTGTGTGTGTGTGTGGGGGGGGGGGGGGTTGTAAATGAGGAAAAGAGGGGGGGGGGGTGTAAGTGAGGTAAAGAAGCGGGGGATAAGGAGAGAGATGAAGAGAGTCGTACAAGTGAATGATATGAGTTAATGTTCATATCAACCCTCTCCCCCATCTGTTTGCGCACCCAATCAGAGATATCTCGCTTGTGGCTGCAGGGTAACTACCAAATATCAGAATTAATGTCCATTAGAATTCATTGATGACCCCTCTAGATCACGCATTCCGTGTCGCAGGAGAGGGATTACCATTGCTTCCTGGAAGGAGAAGTCTTCCATTTCCATCACCAATCTATCCCCAGGTATCATTCTAAGAAAATGATACATGTTTGTGCATGAGGCTTCTTCCGCATCCATTAAGAATAAAACAAAACCAAGAGAGACCTAGAGAGAGAGAGCTACATTAGCTCGAAGGTTGTAATTTACGTGGTGGACTACTCTTTCTGCCAGCGATGTCAGACAGGGAGAGGAAATTGAGAAGAGTTTCGGAGCGGCTAATTCTGAGCCGGGGCAAATTGTAACGAGCATATCGCTGTCTCTTTAAGATTCATGGAGGTGCAACATGCTTTATTCAAGGAGCGGAGTTGCGGAGCTATTTATCCATTCTTGCCATCACGGTATGAAAAGCCTCGTCGGCTCGAGTTTCTCCTCCAGCTCTTAATCATTCAGAGAAGATTGCCGAGGGGGCTGCCGTTATGATGCGCTTCGGTTTCTATGGAAATAGACCTCAGAGATACACTTTTAAAGGAATCCATCCATATGTTTTGTTGTGATTTTCAGCACACGCTTTTCCATAATCCATTATGATTGGCTCCTGTTTCTATGGAAATAGACTTCAGAGATAGACTTTTAAAGGAATCCATACATATGTCTTGTTGCGGTATTCCACAAGTTTCCAATAATCCATTATGATTGGCTCCTGTTTCTATGGAAATAGACTTCAGAGATAGACTTTTAAAGGAATCCATACATATGTTTTGTTGCGATATTCCGCAAGTTTCCAATAATCCATTATGATTGGCACCCATTTCTGTGGAAATAGTCTTCAGACATCAACTGTTTTCAGCACATGCTTTTTCATAATCCATTTCTATGGAAAAAGGCTTTAGATATACACTGTTAAAGGAATCCATGTATATGTTTTGTTTTGATTGTCTACATGCGCTATCTCATAAGCCATCGTAATTGGCCTCTGTTTCTATGGAAATAGACCTCAAAGATACACTTTAAAAGGAATCCATGATTACGTTGTGATTTTCAACTTACACAACTTCATTATACATTAAAATAGTCCCTTGTTTCTATGGAAATAGACATTTAGAGATATACTTTTAAAGGAATCCATGTCTATCTTGTGATTTTCAACATATGCTTCTTCATAATGGGCCTCTGTTTCTATGGAAATAGAACTCAGAGATACACTTTTAAAGGAATCCATAAGTAAGTTATATTGTGATTTTCAATTTTATTATACATTATAATAGGCCCTTGTTTCAATGGAAATAGACATTTAGAGATATACTAAAAAATGAATCCATATGTTG
The DNA here is from genome assembly GCA_963669155.1 of Arbacia lixula. NCBI lineage: Eukaryota > Metazoa > Echinodermata > Echinoidea > Arbacioida > Arbaciidae > Arbacia > Arbacia lixula. The sequence continues at coordinate 11,169,490 of OZ022595.1, read as the reverse complement.
TCATTTTCAACACATGCTACTTCATAATGGGCCTCAGTTTCTATGGAAATAGAACTCAGAGATACACCTTTAAAGGAATCCATCAATATGTTATATTGTGATTTTCAACTTACGTAACTTCATTATGATGGGCCTATGTATCTGTGGCAATAGACTTCAGAGATACACTTTTAAAGGAATCCAGGTATGTTGTTGAGATTTTCAACACGTGCCACTTCTTAGTCCATTAGGATGGGCCTCGGTTTCTATGGAAATGAACGTCAAATATATACTTTTAAAGGAATCCATGTATATTTTGGTGCGATTTTTAACACACGCTACTTCATAATCCATTAAGATTGGCCTCGGTTTCTATGGAAATGTACTTCAGAGATATACTTTTAAAGGAATTCACATGCACATTTTTTGTTCGGACATTCAACAGTACCGGTATGCCCGTTCATAATCCATTTATGGTATTAGAGACATCAGGTTGCCAGGTTTTCAATTATGATTTAAAATTGCTTCTAAAGACTAAATGTGATATATAGAAAAACACATTTTTTTCATTTACTCTCTGCAGGTACATGAAGAAGCAAGGAAGTCCTTTTGGATGCAATTCAGAGAGCATTAAAAATATGAGAAACAGACAAAAACTCTGGAAAGACATAATTCAAATTATTATTTTGTTTAAGATAGATTTCAGTACGTTTAATGATACTTTTATATTTACAATGTTACATACTGATGGTGCATGCATATTGCACCTCTATCATACACATAATTCAAATGCTTTTTGATATATTGCTTTTGCGAAATGTCAATTTCAGCTGCCAATAGCTTGTGTAAACTTCATTTTAATCTCATAAATGGATTGAATATTAATGTAAAACAAACTACACAATTCTATTTTCATGATAATTTTAGGGAGGTGACACCTAAGAAACAGGGAACGCCACAACAAATGTGTACATGTAGAAGATTCTTTCAATTTAGGCCTAAGCATATTTAACTGATTCAGGACCTTTTCAGAGCAAAGTGATTATTATTTAGCTATCAAATTGGCAACACTTCTATGTTAAAATCAGATATTTATCATAAAACGGAACACACATTTAATTGTAAATCAACATTATGTCAAAACATGATTTAGAGCAATAATTGTGCCAATTTGAAGATCAAAGGTAGGAGTTAATCTTTTTCAGCACATTGCCAATTTGAAGATTTAGTGATTATTCGACCTTTCTATCATAAAAAATTAGAAGGTTGTATAATTTACCAACAACAAAAAAGGATTAATCGTTTGGAGAAATGTATGTTCTTTGATGTGATGAATATTTGATGATTTTTCATAGTTGATATCAAAATGTATAGCACTAAACCTTACATTTGTGGAATCTGGTGCTGAATGAATTAGGATGCTGCATGCATGCGTGCTGTCTAAACCCAATGAAAGTGTACACGTACAGTGTAATTCCCCCCTTGGCACAATTCTACCCAACTACCTACACCCAAGTGCAACAGCATTGTATTACTCAAGTGTGAGTGGAGAGAAGGTAATTATGACAGAAATCTTTCATTTTGGCCCAGAATCTGGGACCCGAGGAGGGATTACCCCGTCTCAGAATCGAGGCATGTCTTCATTCAGGCCCGGCCAATTATTTGCGATTGTTTGTGGGGAATAAATTGCTCTCTTTCCAGAGCCCCCCCTGATTGCCCCCCTCCTAGCCTTTCTTCCAGGCTTTCTTGTTTGTCATTACTCTGCGGGAAGAGATGTGTGTTGCTTTGATTACAAATTTCTTTGTATGCATCACATTGTAGCTGTATTGTACATTTACATGTATACTGAAAATGTGTGTGTGTGTGTGTGTGTGTGTGTGTGTGTGTGTGTGTGTGTGTGTGTGTGTGTGTGTGTGTGTGTGTGTGTGTAGGGGGGTGGGGTGGGGCGTTGAAGTTACAAATGTGAATCAGAATTCAGATGTCAATTTATTGTCATTTTATATGTATGTAATTATTGTAAAAAGACCACATCTCTGAATGAGCAAGCCTAATTAAACATCAGTCATAAAAAGAATACATACTGGTTATTAGTCTCATCATAAACAACAATAAAGAGATACGATGAAGTACAAAAAACAAATTAATTTGAAGCAACACAATCACTATACAAAAGGTTTTATGAGACATTCAAAATTATACAGCACACACACATATTCTGTGATCATATTCTGGCTGAGTTTTGATGCATTTAGTGACCTTTTACATCATGGAAAAGACAAAAACACCCTGAAGCAACTCATGTCATATTTGCTTCAAAACTGGAGCCTGCCTGACCTTTTGAGAGTGATGGTGAGATGGACATTGTCATATTGCATGCCCGTATTGAAGATTACATTTTATATTCTTTGAGAAGAAGGGCAAAAGTTCCCTAATTGGTGTTTTGTACGTGCAACTTAATTTGCCCTCCATTTAGGTTGTCAGTTTAAATTCAGTGTTTAGGGGGTACATTGACTAATTTCTAGAGAACTTCTATTTTTCCTTTCATTGGAAATACATACATGTGCATTGTACTTGGAATTTTCGAAACAGGAAATAAGCATTATGTATGGTTTATGAATACGAGCATGGATGGGACTAAAAGTTCATAAAGGAAAAGTTTACCCTGAAATAACATTGGTTTTAATAAATCAAGCAAAACTATGGACGAAACAAATAAGTGCAGGTGTGACAAAATCCATCGAAAGGATAACAGGATTATGAATGTTAAAATTCTTAACCCTAATCCTCATCCCGCGAAAAAACTCCTTGAAATCTTTCAATTGCTGTAATCTGTAATTCCACTTTAAGTCAGTTTCCAGTTTTATTATTGGAAGGGGTGTTGTTTTGCAGTATTTTCTTCCATTCCCCCCCCCCTTTTTTTTTTTTTTTTTACAAATTTTGGACAAGGGCTTCCCTTTCTCTAAAGGACAGCACCTTTTTGTAGGGGAGTATGGATAAAGTATCCCTTTAAACTTGTGATTCACTCCCTCTCAGCTACATACGTATGGAGGCATGTCGCACTCTTACAAAATTGCGTTTTTTCCCCTCCTCCTTGTCGCACCCCTCAACATTCGCTCCCTCTCTCCATCCATTCAGGCTATTTGTATTTGTTTAGCTGTGTTGTTGTTGCTATGACGTTACGACCCCAACCCTGTTCACATACAGGTGGGGCTTTGTCATGCTCAAGTTGAGAATGTACCGTGATCGCACCTTCAGCCAAACTTGTAGAATCATTTCTTCGCACAGAAAAATATGGCATTATTTTGCATAGGACCTGTGGCTTATAAACCAATTTTTGTAATGAATTCATGACTTTCCCCTTTAAATGCGTAATAATCCATTGCTAAATTGTTAATTTACCTGTATCTAGTCATTCAGTTTCAAATGATGGAATGCTCGTTAAATCTATTGGTTATTGCTACTCGGACAAACCTCAGACAAAGTTTGGGGTTACCATTAATAATGCGATGTTTGAACTACTTGAACAAAACTTGCATCCATAACGGAAATGGTTTATTTCAGTGGTATAACTACATATTTGAAGGATTTATGTACACACCAGTCTACACCAGTCTGTTTACACACCACTCTTCGCTGAATGATTGCTGCGTGACGCTTAAGGGTCCCCCCCCCCCAAAAAAAAAATATATATATACATCCTCCGTCGCATTCTTCATTATAGAAATACATGTAGCAGGGTATTTTTAAACTTAGGTATGTGTTTGGCCCAATACTGAATAAGATACAGAAGTGCACTTAAATATGACAAATAAACGTCGATTTTGACAAGTTTGTGGGATTTACATGCGTACTTTGTCCCCTCATCTGAGATACAATGAATATAACTGTTTCTAAACTTCATTCTGTAAAAACAAGAAGAAACATACACAGCCATGCATTTGTTGACTTATTGTTGACCAGGAATAGCACAGTAATTTCCCACTGGTAAGAAAATGAAGATGGTTCTGTAGACACTTCATGTTTGTCTTGTCTTCATGAAAGTCAACACCTAAGATGCACTACTGGGCGTTTGCCCCCTGGACTTTGTGCTGAGTCACAAAAAAGATATAAACGTTAACAAATGTGATTTTTTATAGCTTACTTGTATCTCAGTTTGCAGGGATAGACTGCTCCAACATATATTATAGAGGCTGATATACTTGCAGCTGTTTCCGGGATACTCCTCAATCTAACATTTTATCAGATAAATCTTGTTCATATACTTGTGTATGGAAATGAACAAATATTATTTTCTTTTATTATGATATACTTGGAAACCTGGCTAAATCAAAGTTTGTATTTTCATCTTGCAGAATAAATACCCAATTGATGTTTCATGGAAAAATGTACATTCTTATCGTGCATCAGGATGAACCGAGATTTATTGACCAGTCTGTCTACATCATTAATTTGGACTACTGTATGTAATCTTTATTTTTTATCTACATACATGTTCCTCTCTGTCTGTCTTTTGTCTATATGTACGTCTCTACATTACCACGATGCTTTGTCTTTCTTTCTATCTTTCTCGATATCTGTCTGTCTTCCTACCTCTATCCGTCATCTATTCTGTCTGTCTTACTGTCTGTCTGTCTGTCTGTCTGTCTGTCTGTCTGTCTACCTGAAGATCTATCCATCCATCTATTTTTATATCTATCTATATGTCTGTCTGTCTGTCATACTGTCTGTCTGTCTATCTGTCTGTCCATCTGTTTGTCTGTCTACCTATCTATCTATCTGTCTATATCTACATACTGTCTATCTATCTTTCCACCATCCATCTATCTATCCATCCATATATTTTTCTATACATTCATATACCTATGATCTATCTATCCTTCCATCCATCTCTCTTTATTCCTCTCTGCCTGTTTGTTTAAACTCTACTAGTACAAATCTATCTCCATCTATACTGTCTGCATGTTCTCTGCGTGTGTGTGGTGATAAATCACTCTAGGTACGAACATGTACTGTATCTACTCACTGATTTCTCTATCATACATGCACATGTACATTCATAATATTTAAGATCATCTACAGGAATAGTTTCCTGGTGTAGTGGTCAGATTTGGGCAGATTGCTCCACAAAGTGAGAGACGTACAGCAGTCATTGGTCATCACACTAATTTATCACAAATACGAGTCCACTGATTGGAATTACTCATCAAATTAAAACTCCTCAATTAGTCCCTGACCTGCCATTCAAGGACAAGTGAATGTAGGTGCACAACCTGCTTTTGTTCATGATGAAAGTATTATGACAAATGTGGGTTTAGGCTGAAATGTAGGCTAGAGTTCACTTTGTGGATAATCGGGAGCGAGCGGCCATGAGTGAGTGTAATCTGAGCGTGCTTATTTTGGCTGTCCCATTAGTCCCGATTGGTAGGTGTGACTTGAAAACGAACGTTTCTGAAAGCTTCTGAGGAACTCTGGGGTTCCTGTGAATTGGCGGCCGCTATTGTCAGGACCACTGCGATGCCAGAAAATATCTTGACAAATACAATGTATGCTGTACATGTGTCTGGAGTTTTATTTTAAGACAGACATGTTAAATTATAGTACAGTATGTATTGTTAAGACCATTGCGACGCCAGAAAATATCTTGACAACTACAATGTATACTGTACATGTGTCTGGAGTTTTATGTATAAGACAGACAGGTTAGATTATGAAGTATTGTAAACTTACATAAGACCATTGCGATGCCAGAAAATATCTTGACAACTACAATGTATGCTGTACATGTGTCTGGAGTTTTATTATAAGACAGACAGGTTACATGTAGATGATGAAGTATTGTAAACTCACATAAGACCATTGCGATGCCAGAAAAAATCTTGACAACTATGATGTACCCTGTAATAGTGCTTTGGGTTTTATTGTATGGCAGACATTTGAAGTACCGGTATTCTATACTTACATGTATTGTCAAGACCAATATGATGCCAGAAAATGTCTTGTCAACTACAATGTATGCGTGGTAAGAGTTTTATTATACGACAGACATCTGAATTATGAAGGTTTCTAAACTTACATATACATGTTAAGAACAATGGTATGCCAGAAAATATCTTGATAACTAAAATGTATGGTGTACACTACAGCTCAAAGGAATTGTCATAGGGAAAGCTAAAGGGAAGGAGCCACAGTTTTAAACCGCAGTTTATTTTGTCTAGTTCAGCATGAAACGTGATGCTTTTTAGTCTAAAGCATCGTGTTTCATGCCAAACTGGACAAAATATACCATTGTTAAAAAATGCGGCTCCTTCCCTTTCTTCCCTTTCCCTTTCCCTATGCCAATTCCTTTTAGTTGGAGTGTGCATACATGTACATGTGCTTGGGGTTTAATTACACGATATCCATTTAAATTTTGAAGAGGTATAAATTTTCATGTATTGTCAAGAACAATGCTATGTCAGAAAAAGCCCGACACCTACATGTACAATGTACACTGTGGGCTTTAATTACATGACAGACATTTAAATTACGGAGTGTTTGTAAAGTTTCATGTATTGTCAAGAACAATGATATGTCAGAAAAGGACTGACAACTACATGTACAATGTAGATGCTGTAGATGTGATTGGGCTTTTATTACATGACAGACATTTAAATTACATGTATGGAGTATTTTAAACTTACTGGTACATGATGTAATAGCCCTATATAGATGGGAGTCTGAGTTTGAATAACACATTGGGCAAACTGTGTGCTGCATTTATAGCTTAACCCTCTCAGTGCTATAAGCTAGGAAAAGTCTATTATATGTAAGCCTGAGTCATATCGATTTTTTCAGAAACCGGTGTTCGATGGCTTTGCGCCGATCGAACATCGATGCATCGATACATGACGTCACCCAGCCACTGCCAAGAGCCAATTTATGAATGAAAATATAGTAAGCATACGCAGTGCAATCCTTCCATTTCCCCACATAAACAAGCATGCAATTCTCTATCACCTCGTACCAAAATTGACCTAGAATTTCACTTTCCTATATTTTATATGAATTATGATAGGTAACCTCGGAGAATCTATTTTCTCACCGATACTGCACATGTAAGCGAATTTCGATTACTTCTTGTTTTTCCGTCAAAATCTTACAAATTAGCGTCAATATGGCATCGTATACATGTATGTAGGTTGGAATCTGGAGAGTGTATTGCAACGGGCAGAAAGTCAATCAGCTTCCGGGTTGCGATTTTTTTTTTTCGTAACCCTAATGCGTCGAAAAATCGCTTCCGGGTTTCGGACAACGTGACTGGATATTGTATCACTGTTTTGGCGACCACATGGTTATGACGTGATCTACGCGATGCACCAATCAGTGGTCTCCGAATCGCTGTCCTAACGGAGACGCTCTATTAGTCTGTACGTCGGCAGCGTGTATGCAAATGAGCCTTACGCACGATTGCCACTGTATTTCCGGGTTTTCACAACACACGATGCTATCCGTTGTACAAAGTCTATGGACAATTGTTTGTTGTGGCGTTGCGCTGTAGTAGTGAACGAATCAAATCCAAGTAGTATGTAGTAGCTGCTTGATCATCGAGCGACCTGTTCATTCTCTTGATGCGTTACCTGCAAAACTCACAAAAGAGAGTAGGAACCAAGTAAGCAAATTAAAATTGTGAAAATATGAAGATAAATTGTGTATAACAGGACTATCAAACAAAAGATTTCGTGTTTTCTAGTCAATTTGGTAATTTCGTCGATGCATCGAATTCATCAAAACGAAATCGGAGTTCGACTTCTTCGATCGAACACCGGCTTAATAATCGATTCGACTCAGGCCTAATTATATGTATTAAATATTCCATGCACCCATGGTACTGACATGGTTAATATTTATTTGTTTCCTTTGTATCTCGGCACTACATCCGTTTCCCAAATCAGGGCAACTTAATTCAGGTGAACAAACATGTACCCTGCACTTTTGATATCATCAAAAAGGCAAATTAAGTGCTGACAAATTCTAAGTGTTAAAAAAGACCCCATGCTGATATTCACAACCTGTGCTGTTCGTTGCTCCACATGTATTGAAATGTATTGATGCTTGAAATTAATCTCCTGCATTATTTAACAGCAGATATGGATTTGCACTTTGCTGGCTCTCCCCTCGTTGTATCCTGTGGTATGTTTGTCCATCCGCTTGTATGTGTACTGACACTTCATCGGAATGTTTTCTGAGGTACTCTCGACTCCCCTCCATCATTTCCTCCCAGCCCCCGACCACTAATCATACGTTCGCACACACCCTTTAAAATCACCCGGCCCCGTGTGCGTGGCCCGTTTCACGCCACAGTCGGCGCACAAACATCCCCGAAATCACGTCTGCGCGGCCGCCCACACCTGCGGAGAGCGTTGAATGGCGTGCTATTGATTCGGCCTGCGGATGTGTAATTTGATTTCGGAGTGGGCATCCCCGCGTCTACGTGCCGGAGCACTTTGATGCGTGTGTCACCGGGTCTTTTGCTACCTCTGCTCGTTGGCAACTGGCTGTGCTCGTAGCCCGAAGCCCCTCGGCAGATATAAACGGAACCTTTTATGTTCTGTTGCCAGGATAAAAGATTGTGGCCTTTTTAACCTTTTTTTTTCAGGAAAAGGAAACCTTTACCTTGTGCGTATCGTATCAGTGTTTTATATGAATAGAACAAGTAATAAACAAAAGATGTTATAATACTTGCACTGTAACATGTTCTGTAGCCCTTCTGCTGATATAAACAGAGCCTGTTATTTTCTGTTGCTAGGATAAAAGAGGATATCCTTTTTAAAGGAGATAGGGAAACCCACCCTCCTCTTGTGCATACTGTATCAGTGAAAATTTAAATGGAACAAATAATAAACAAAGGATGTAATACATGTAAATGATGCACTGATCTAACATGCTTATTACTTCTTGAGGAATGGGTTACATGTAGCTGTTTTTGTTATGATTACAGGTTTACAATAGGATTTTTACACAATGTTTATTTGTGGTTTAAGAACTTACTACTGTGTATACAGTATGTGTGTGTGATGTGCGGTGGGGGGGGGGGGGGGGGAGGGGGGAAGGCAGTTATACTTGTGGTTGGTTGACAGATGGTGTGACAACATATTGAGGTTGAAAAAGTGCGCTTCATATTTATCATGTATGTTATTAAGTCCAAAATTTGTTTGCAAACTGCTATTTTTCTGGGGTTGAAAAGAAAATGAAAATTTGTGCCCATCATTGTGCATATCAAGGAAAGTCAGGTATTGCAAAACATCTATGATAAATTGCTCAAACAGATTACTCAGCCAATTTTAAGGACTTGATATAACATGTATTTATGTATCCAGTCAGTGTAATATTTTGAAGGCGACCTTCAAATACAGAGGTCGCATGAGGCTGTTGTCGCTCACTGTTGCGAGATTTGATTAATTCATTTCACTTTCAGGTTTTGATTGACTGATGAAGTGGGGAGCATCTTCCTGAGTGGACTTTAATAGGATCCAAAGCCCTTCACAACCACATGGTTGTTATGGAAACAAACATCATCCCTATAACATTTAGGCTCTGTTACAAGCTTATTGATACATTTTTGCTGTATGTTACTCTCAATAAAGAATGTGGACAAAGCTAAAATTTGCCTTTACCTGCAAATAATTACTCCTGTTACTTTCATATTCCTGGTAGACACTGTAGATTGTTTGTGACCAATGTGTTACCAGGAGCAACAAGTACGCTCTTAACAGAAATGTGAGCTTTTGCAAAGAGTTTTAACCCCATGTGTGCAACATGCTGCTCATTGTATTTTGTGTGTATCACATATGCAGGAATGCATCGATAGAGTACCGAAGTGGTGTCGTCATATGAACATGTTGTCAAGACAATTGGCTCTAAACAAACTCATTCCAGTGAGAGGTTTAGCGGTCCAATATTGTCTATCGGGCTTGTGTCCGGCATTCCTAATTACAGTCCTCATTGTGATCACCGCTGCTTGCTCTACCCGTATTGTTTAGAGCCAGTTGTCTTGACAATAATGCTCAAATGACGTCACACTTATGTACTCTATGGTGCATAACGAAATTAAAAGGGTGCCGATGGTAGACCATTTTCATAATGTGTATTCAACATTTTTCCTCTAACTGCGTAGTACTGCGTTATTACATTAATCCGTATAGTGATTCGGTTTCAAAGGGAGGAATGCGCACTTCGAATATATTACATGTAGTTGTCGCTACTCGACAAACATTGAATAGACTTTGGACTTACCATTACTAACATTCATATTCATCTTTTGTTTTTGTCAATGGCATGTACACAAGCTGTTCATTGGCTGAGTGGGCCAAAATAAAATTGGCAATTAACACTGGTCTTATAATCTTTTACATGTAGTATAGGGTTGATAGTTGGTGTAAGCTACAAGTCCCTCAATGCATAGTTGTAGAACGGTATGGAATGATACAGTGTTGCTTACTGCTCAACGATAGTCATCAAATGTTATGACTGTCCTATGTCTCATACTGCACTGTATATTTATACTCCTGAAAAATGAGTGTTTTTTCGACAAAGGACAAATGCAACATTTGTCAACCGAGTTGAATCACTGACAGGAGCAGATAAAATTCTAACACAGGGAAGAAGTAAGATGTGTCAAGTGAACTAAATCACAGACACTAACAGAGAAAGACTACAACTAAATTCTCAGAATCGCATGAATACTAGTGTATATATCCTTCAAACAGGTTCTGCATCAGCCTGTAAAATATGACACAAAGAAGAAAAGCTGCACAAAAGGGTTGCTGGAAGACAATTTAGAAACAGGATATCAAATGATATGCAAGCGAGGGCTTGGATGACAAGCTACATCCCACAAAACATGCATTACCCACACCCTGGCCTGGTTTCGCGGGCGGTTTCGCTTTCCTTCACATGACAACTTTATCAACCAAAGAGCCGCCTCATAAGGACCCCTCCATGAATAATTGCTACTTAGAACCCTCACCGACCAGGAAAAATAAAAGACAATGTATACACGCTCACAAACAGTGTGAAAAAAAAAAAGAGTAAAACCATTGCACAATATTTTTTTTGCTCTCTCTCTCTCTCTTTGCACGGATGCTGAAAAGCTTTGGTTCTGAGTAAGCAGTTGAAGTGTGTTGCTCATGGCTGAGAGACATGTAGATTGAGCGCTCCCTGGATCTTGTTAAGTTTATCTTTGCGAAAAGACATTGGCGCATTGTTGTTCCTAGAGCACTTCGTGGAATACTCTTCCCGGCCATCAGTCGCAGCTTTGTGCGGATGAGCTTGTCAAAACTTCCTGCCTACTACTGTGCTTGCGTCGCAGGAGATTTCATTTTTCGGCGGAGTACTTCTATAGGTCCGGTTTGCTGTGTTGTTACGAGGAAGTCATTGTGAGTTTGGATAAAGAGCTCAGTATCTTTTTGATGAAATGGATCACATTTCACAAGCCAACAGGTAAAAAAAAACATGAATCATTGCAAACCCCTCTGTGCAGCGCTTAAGCTTGAGAGACCGATACATTGTTGTAGTTACAACTGTCAAAAAATTGCAATCCTAACACTGCCTAAGGTAGTTTCCAGTACTTGGGCATTATGGGAAGAGTAAAGTATAAGTGTGGTTTATGTGATAACAATGATAACACTGCAGTTCAAGAAGATGATATTATATTTAAGGGACTTTGATGCATATATAGTGAATAATGAATATCTTCTTGATTCTGTGCTGATGATAAATTTTGCTTTGAAAAATCATAGTGAAGGTAATATATCACTATGTATTGCCCCAAACCACATATTTGTGGAAACAGTTATATTTTTATGTGTCTTTGCTTACATTGTTCTTTCAGAAACTCTGGGGTTAGTATTCAGGGGAGGATGCCCTCCGCCAAACTCCCGGCAACCAGCCCAGAGGAGAGAGATGCTTCCAAGATCAAGGAGTCAACCGGCCTGATGAAGAGAATGCGGAGGACCCTGAAGCGAGCCGGGAGCAAGTCCCCCAAGGAGGACCCGTCTTCTGAGATGGGACCATGCTTCTCTCGGAACTCAGTGAACAGCGCCTCCTTGAGGTCTCTTCAGGAGGAGACTGTCAACGGCAACGGCAACGGTGTCTCCTCGCATGACGGAAGGTTGGACAATCCTGTGGAGAGAACAATCCAGAATAGTAGTTCGAATCATGCCTTACATGGTCAGAATGGATATGACGTGCTGAATGGGAATGGGGTTGGACGGTGCAATGGCCACGTTGAGAGGGTGAATGGGGTGCATCATGGGGAACAGCGAGGGAGAGATGGAGGGGAAGGGATGAGGGATGCTTGTCAGGGGTCAACGCTTGGAGGAAACAGTTTGAAAATGGACAAAGAGAATGTTGGGGACGGCACTTCCGTCTCGTGTAATGGTGTGTCCGTGTTTGAGAAGCAGGGAGCCCGACCCAAGACGGGGATGTACCGCAAGAAGAGCAGCACGCCTGGAAGGGGTTGCGACGTGGTGCTGAATGTCCAAACGAACCGCGGTAGGGACGGTGGGAAAGGGAATAATGTGATTGACATGAAGCTTCACGTTGGAGGTGTGATGGAGGATGAAAGCGAGTCGGACCCAAGCAGCAATGTGCCTTTGCAGCGGAAGGCATCTGTCAGGAACGATATATCCGTGAACATTGTCCCAACGGTAGGGCTGGATTCCAGCTCAGACATTACAGTGAATTGCTCGGTGAATGTACACTGTCACATCTCAGGTGTGGACGACGAGCCGGAAGAGTCAGAGGAAGTTCCGGGGGAAACTGATCCGGTGATGGAGAGATGTCCGAAGCAGCACAATAGGATCATGTCCAGCGCGGAGCTGGAGCCGTTAGTGATTCAGATGACGCAACAACCGGACACTGAGCCGCCAAATAACCCTCGCACTCCTCACATAGCGGAAGTCATGATGAAGGACAGTCTTACGTCCCTGGTGGGTGAACGTTTAAGCAAAGCCCAGAAGGAGAAGCGGATGAATGAGAGATTTGAGGAGTTACTCCTCTTGCCAAAGGACAGCCAAATCATTGATGTTGTTACAACTCGCGAGGACACGGGATGTGGTAGGGATGAGTTTGAGTACAGCCTTCCACGATCAGTGTCTGCCCAAGCAGACATGCTTTCAGGCCTGACAGCTGATGAGTACTACAAGAGCAAAGGTATGTATGGACCAGCGATTGATCGCAGAACAAAACCCAAATCCAGCTATGGAGACTATGCACATCCTCAGGGGAGTCCTGATGAAGAAGATGAGGAAACACCGCCCCCTATTCCTCCTCGTATATCCATGATGTTAGAACAGAACACCAAGAAAGAGGATTGGGAAACGGAGCCGACACACATGTGCTTACCTGCGCTCATGAACGGAAACTACAGCGACGACACGGGCAACGGAACCTCGCTACGAAGCAAGTCGCTCCCCCGTCACTCATCCCTTAACGATGTCTCGACGGATCCGGGCATCCCACGGAGGTCAAAGACCACCCACCTGAAGAACAGGGTGTCCCAGCTCTTCAAGACTCCTCGCCGCAAGTCCTGTGCCTTCCCGGACAGACCGCTTCCGGACGTTCCGGGGAACAAAGTGGCTGTCCAGACGCGGGACGCCAACCGCAGGGGTCCGACCCCAAGGCCGCAGTCACTGTACTGTCCGACTGACGGGCGGAACCAGATCATCCCGCCTCCTCCTGCAAGACCCTGTCCTCAGAGACCGTCCCCTGGATCAAGGTCTGCATCAGCATCATCAACATCAAGGACAGGCCAGGGTAAGCCTTATGTTACTTGACTGTATCTTAAATTAGCTCCTCTTCTGCTCTGCACTCTCTCAGAAGCGGTTCGCAACCGCAGCTTTCTGGAACAGTAACCCTACACTATTGTTCACATGGCCTGTCTTATCCAGTGAACTTATATAGCAAACTGGGGGAATATTCATGAAACCTTATTAAAGGGAAAATCCACACTTTACAAGTTACTTTGGTTTTTAATAAAAACAAACACATTAAAGAAATGAATTAATGAAGGTTTGACAAGGAAGAATCCATCAAAGGATAACAAAGTTTTGCATTTTCAAATTCTAAATTTCTTGATGTCACTTGGGAGCTTTTCGGCTGTATGTTTTATATAATTGTTTTTTTTTAAATTTCCATTTTCTCAAAAGGATATAGCATTTAAATTTCCATTTTCTCAAAAGGATATACCATTTAAATTTCCATTTTCTCAAAAGGATATATTGATACCATTTTACATACAGTGCATTTGATATATCATTAGACACATGCTTTAAAACACACCATTATGGTTTATTCCTTCACGCAAAACCATAAAAATAGTAATTCATTGAACTATACAGCATGCAGCATATGGGAGAGCAGCTCACATTTAACATCACAAAATCATAACATTGTTATCCTTTGACCGAATTTTTGTCATACCTTCACTAATATGTTGATTTCATATTTCTGCTTTAATCAAAACCAATATAATGTCAGGGTGGATGTTCCCTTTAAGCATAGTGAGTTTCTAAAGTGCATTCAACTTCATGTGGTTCTAGCAACCGGCTTGGTTATCAAGGTTTCATGAATGTGGCCCCAGGGTTATAAGAAAATGTTATATTTAGCAAATTTTTCTCATCTTTGTGGTGTGATAACAGACGTGAAAGATAACAGGCCAAAAGCAGCAGCTGCAAACCGCTCCTACGTGGAAGTATGTTTAGACGGTCTAACGTCCAGATTGAATTCTGCTTTTTTTTTCAAAAGCATGACTTAAAATGATGTTGCCCGCCTTTGCTAAATTAAGACATTCTAGTAATGAATATGAAAATGGCTTCATCTTGTTCACAGCCATCAAAATATGGCAATTTTATTTGTTAGTCCTTCACAAAATTGTTATATTATATAATGAACTATCCTGTAAGACACTTTTTTGCCTACAATTCTTAAGTATCACATCAGCTGTTTTTTGCTTGAAGTTTTGAAATATTTTGCAGGTACATTTCTAGCGCATGAGGTGCTATTCTGAAAGAAATATAAGTTATAAGCTGTCTTAGCTAAATCAGTTCATATTCTGAGTTTCTAACTTTAGTAAAAAAAAACTGTGGCAATAGTTTAATCGTTTAATAGTTAAATTGTTTAATAGTTTTAATAGTTTGAGCCAATAATTACAGTTATTTATAATAAGGGAAATAAGTCAAAACTTGTTTTTTTTTTTTAGAAAAGCACCTATGGTTTTTGTTATAAACAGTACATTTAAAATCAGCTCATGCAGAGTAATTATGCAATATTTAAAATGTTACTTGCAAATTTAAAGCCAGCTCATGCATATCAATTATGCATTATGAATTTGGAGATTACAATTGTTTTTGTTTTTTATTTCCAGAAGCCATGGTTGTTATAGAAAGAAGTGAGAGCTTTCCTACGAGGGAAGAACTAGCCAAATGTCGCGGGGAGTTTGCGTCGAGCCTGAGGAGGATTAGTGAGGTAGGAAGAAACCTGTATAGAAAAATTATGATTATTCCACACAACTCTATTGAGTTACCATAGCAACCGACTGCAAATGTGCTTATTGTATCCGGTTACAACGCATTAACGCAGACCAATGTTAGTTGGACAATTCATCTCAAGGGCATTTATTTTCCTGCCACATCACTGGATTTTAGTGCGTGAAAAAAATCATTCTACGGAGCAAGTTTTGTAATGCAAATGAGCTTATTGAATCTGGTTACATAGCAGTAATGCTTGTTGGACGATTCATATTATATAACCTTCAAGCGTATTTAATTTCCTGCCTTGCAGTGAATTTAAGTGCATAAAACATCATTCCACTGAGCAATTTGTAGAAATGAGGAATAGCGTGTTTCTGTAAACAACCCATACACATTGTACATAACCAATCCAAAAAGCTGCTTTTGACCACACAAACATCATCTTAAATGTGAATCAGCGTTTTTAAAAGCAGTACCTTTATTTTCAATCCACTCAATGAAAGTGAATGAATCTTTTTTGAAGATGGCTTTCTGCCTTTTTAGATTGGGTCAAGAGAACTGGGAAGGGGCATTCCGGAAGCTTCTGGCACTCCTTATGGAATAGAGGGGCGAGTTTGCGCCTGTTTGGACGCAGGTGCGCATAATACCGAGTGCCACTCCTGACTCCGGGAAGGCAAGCTTTCATTCAATATTCAGAACGCAACGACACCTAGGATGTCATATATTCACCACTTATGATATCGAGCTGTGAAAATTATCTTGAGTAGATTCACTATGAGAGCAACAATTTAAATAGAATTTAACGTATGTCCTGCAATGTAACTCTTTCTGTGAAAATCATCCTGAGTAGATCTACTGGAAGAGTTACGATTTCAGTAGAATTTAACTTATTTCCTTTAAAGTGCAACTTTTTTTTGTGAAAATCATTGGAGTAGATCCACTGAAAGTGTGGCAATTTTAGTAGAATTTAAGTTATTTCCTTTTAAGTGCAACTCTTTCTGTGAAAGTTGTCAAAGAAAATCCTCTGAAAGAGCAACAATTTTAATAATATTTAATATTTAGTTAAAAGAACAACAATTTCTCTAGAATTTAAGTTGTTTCCTTTCAAGTACAACTTTCTGTGAAATCAGCCAAGTAGAGATACACTTATAGAGCATTGATTTGTTTAAAATTTAGCTTTATTCATTTGAATTTACAATTCTTTCTGTAAAGATCTGCAGAGCATATCCACTGAAACACTTTCAATTAAATTTTCCTTTTTTCCTTAACATGCAACTCTTTATGTGATGACCACATCTTTTTGGATTGCAAAAACATGCAAGCTTTCAAATTGGCAACAGATTTGTAGAAGTAAGATACCTATTTCTGACATCAAATTGGCACTCCCTTTATGGAGTGCTTAGTGGCTTTCTTTGTCGTTGATAGGGGAGTGAAACCACCATAATGAAACAGGTTTGCATAGGTTTGAGAAAATCAGACATAGAATAAGGAAGTTCTTGTGTTTTAAAATCTTAATCACTAATGACATGAATCTTTCTCTGTAAACCCCTAATAGACGAGTGATATTATGCATTTTGTTTCGTTTACACATGGTACACAAGAACTGTGACAATTCCGTAAAGTATGTCCAGGGAGACTGATGGAATTGCCCCAAAAAGTTAATAATTAGGATAACTAGTTATCCTGATTTTCACAATTTACAATCTCCTTGTAATGTGTCTGACTTCCTCAAACTTTGCCAATCTTGTTTCTTTGAAGTTTCCTCTTTTGTTCAATTCAACTTGTTATCATGATTTAATTCCTGTTTAATTATTTCACTACTTTACAAATAGTAAAACTTATATAAATCACCATGCGGTTATATTCTTTTGTGATAATAATTGACCCACTTGCAGTATGAAGAAGGAAGAGGGAAATTCAGAGAAAACAGTTTTATTTTGTGTTACTCTTTAATTTTTTAAAAACAAGGATGATGTAAAATGATGTCTGTCAAGTACTGTTGCTAATTTAAGTCTTGACGTAGTGCTCCATTTATTCTGTGTCACAAGTGAATGGTGTTGAAAGATTGTCTGCTTAGATAAATGAGGTTAGTCTGTGGGATTACTGCAAAAAAATATTGCTTAACGGAGCACATTCGGCAACAGATGAGTGATATGCGTGTGTACCACTCAGTATGAAATCTGTGATTGATTCGCGGTGATTATTGCGCGTGAAAACTTGCCTAGTATGCATCCTCCTGATGTATTCTAAAGATGAGAGATGCTATAATCAGTTATGCGAAGTGAACAAGCCTGTGGGTGGACTCACGATATCTATTATTACTTGACGAAATGTTACGGGCATAACAGTAGAGTCACATTCTGCTTGATGAATTATTTGAGATCCCACAAAATATGTAGTTTGGGACTATAATTATTGATATCAAGAATATGCAATAACAAAAGATGCATCTCTTGAAAGAGCGTACAGTTCTACATAAGATAATTCCATCTTTGTTGTTTAGTCATACATGTATGTATCACAGTGACACCTTTGTAATGATATTACAAATTGAAATTTGGGTGAAATAATCACTTTACCTTCAAATTAGCAAAAAAATCCCTGGAAATCATACTTTTGCTCTTCAAATTGGCACAAGTATTATTCTGTGTCGTGGTATTTAGGCATTTAGTTTCCCGTGAAATATATGTTCCATTTTTATGATTAAACTGATTACGAAAAATGGTGGTGCCAATTTGAAAACCTAGTAGTGTCTAAAAAGACCTTTTTCCTGAATGCAATGAGCACACAAGTATGTTTGTTGTATTGATTTATAAAACTTTGAATGTTGCCTCAGGATGCATGCGACATGTACTTGGGCCAGAATTATAGCTAATTTTATCTCAAGGAAACAGGAAAGCTGCAAAACAAAAAAGTATTTGTGTACATTCATGTGCTCACTGAATTTCCCCCCAAAAGTTCTTGATAGCCTTGATTTCATGTGGTATGGAAACCAAATGCAAACCTTCTTTGTTAAAAATGCCACATGTATGCAAAGTTCATTTCCAACATACATTTCTTTGTAAATATCACTTAATAACTGTGCAAATCGGTGGTTTATGTGGAAAATAGTCACTTTCACCACACATGATTGATACCAATCCTTGGGCATCCTTGGGGCCATATTGATGAACCCTTAATTGAGCCTAGCTATTTGCTAAAGTGCATTCAGTTGCATGCGTGTATTGTGGCCAACTAGGGTCGAAAGCTTTCCTGAATATGGACCCTGGTTTGACCGAGAATGCATTTCTCACTTAAAGACAGGGTAGCCCATTTGCAAAAGTCGTGAAACTCTTCAGGAATCAGCAGTTTACCCAAATGATGTCCTTCATGAAATCTCACATTTATAGCTTCACAAACTTTTTCAGGAAAAGCGAAACACAATCCCTGCTTACATTTGAAACAAAGCGACCACGGTCTACCGTGATAGACTGTATTTCAACGCCGAGTGTGATGTTGGCCAAAGGTACACCGCTTGCCACAATGTATCGCTGTGGGATGCAAACAGCCGTGATGTGCGCTTTTGAGTATTGGGGTCTACGGCCTCTCGGTTACTCAAAATCTAATAATCAATATAATTCCACTCAGAGTCAGTTTCTAAATTTGTAGTTCTATTATTGGGAGGGAAGCTCATGTAGTGTTTTTTCTTCCATTTTCTGTTTTTTTTAAAAAATTTTTACAATAAAAACCAATATTTTTTTGACCTGCATACGGGCTACCCTGTCTTTAAATTACCCACCCAAAGGACCAACTGAGTAAAGAAATAATTACAGCAGTACAGCATTGCTAAATGGGGTTTTCCCCCCTGCAAATCAAATTTTGCAACACAATAGCAGTTAAGATCACCTCAAATATTCACCTCGAAAACAGACAAATTTATTCTCTCTCTTCCCATAGAAAATACTTGAATTGAACTTTCTCATATTATATGTCACACCTTGTATTGTCAGTTGTCAACAATCAAGGTTATAGGGCATTTTTTTTTGCTTTTTTACCCCCCACCCCCCTGCATATTCCATTCCGCACATACATTCACGTCACAGAAATTGTGATGAGGAAGTGACTTTGGTGTCAAAATTCCTGATTCACTCTTTTGGTAGTCACCTAAAGAAATTCATGTGGAGAGACATGCTTATAGTGGCCTACTGGGAAAAAATGATTGTTGCAATATATTTGTCATCATGTCCGTGGGTCTGATTTGCTTTTTGTACATTGGACTCTTATGAACATAGTCTTTCATTAAAATTGAAAAGGGGCCCTTTTAGATTGTGTGTGCGTAACGAAAGACCATGTTCTTAAAGTATTGTGCTACATGGATGTGTAAAACATACCATTTATTTTGAGAAATGTTTTTTTATGTAAACATGATCAATACGTTTTTTAACTTCTGATGATATATCTGTAAAATCATGTCTTAATAAACCATAATATTTTACCTAATGAACAGTACATGATAAAAACGGCCGATTCTGACTTGTTAAGATGCATATTACAGGTACTCATGATTAATCCTTCAAAACAAAAACATTCTAAGACCACCAGAACAAACCCACATCAAGCACACACTTTATGATTTAGTACATGTATCTAGTTAACATCTAGCCAAGTAGTGTGAAACACATTGTAGATGGTGCAAACAAACAAACACAAAATCAAATACCATGGGACCGAGGGAAATGGAAATTGGGGGCAAAATCATTTGTATAATTTGACACATCAATACAAAATGATTGATATTGTACTCCATTTTCAGTTAAATAATCGGGCAAAAACCGGGATATGAGTGATGTTTTTGGCAGATTTGGCGCACAATACCCAGCAGCAACTTGAGTATCATGGGACTAGCAGGCGGTGGGATGACAGGCTGAAAAAAAGAGCTCCACCATTTTGTGAAAGATTTATGAAATGGGGGAGTTGAGAAATATCAAATCCATCTTGAAGCCTCCTAAATAGCTGCCAATCGTGAAAGTTTCATGTATGTAACCCTGGAGGCACGAACCACAGAGTTCTGGTTATTTATTTTTTATGCTCGTGTTTGATTAATCAGTTCTGGGAACCTAACTCCTTGGTATTTTGCTAGTGATATGAACGCAGTCAGAAATGATATGCATGGATAAAGAAGGGTGCATACAACTACATGTACACTCTGTGCTACATGATGCTTCTGAGTTTTTGTTGATTCAGAAGAAACTAATATTGATGCTTTTTTTTTTTTACCTCAAAAGGCAAAAATAAGAGCGGAGTATTCACAAAAATACAGAAATATGTTTAAGGAGCATGTGTACAACTACACTGTATGTGACATGATGTGCATATACATGAAAGTTTGTTGATTTGAAAGAAACTATGAGTATTGATGTTTTTTTTTTACCTTACAAGACAATAATAAAGGGAAATATTGACAAAAACAATGAACTTTTTGAGTTGATATGATTTCGTACCAAAACAAAGGAAATACATGAACATGTACTGCCAACAGCAACATCCTGGATGTATGTATGACATGGTCATTATATAAAAGTACAAGTGACCACCTGAAAAAGGTCTAGTCTAAAAATCGATATCAGTCGAGTACTTTAGCTTTCTGGTGCACAATAATTAAATTGTTTCTGCATTGCAGTTCTAGTTTGCCCCTGATTATAACCCTCACCAAACTTCCATGCGGGCTGCTTTACCATACATTAGGTCTCCCACCATACTTGGACAAAAGGAAATAACTCCACCATTGAAGTGTCATTTCTTTATAAAGTTAGTAGAATATTTCATATGGCATAAATGCTATGCTATATCATGTTAGATTTAGTATCTTAAAAGCTGGACGAAAATATTTCATTTCCAAAGTTTCTATGAAGTGGGAAGCTGAGTACAATCGAACATCATCAATTACCCATATTTCAGTGAATTGGTAGTTGCTTCCTTGTGTCCATGAAGGGTAGTACATGTATGTTACATGGATGTACTAGTATGCTACATGTACAGTGTATACAGACATTTGATTATGATGCAGAGAGAGAGAGGCTATATACATGTATGTGGAATCATAGCCATACACACATTCATTGTTCAACTGTTTTTTCATCACTGGCAGATTTTGCGCCAGTAATGCACACGAATCCCATTGAGCAGTATTTTGTTCAGCGTCGATAGAGTTAATCCTACCTGTTTAATTAAAGCGGAGGTTCAGAACGCAGCGCTGTTCGTAACCTGCGTTTAATTGCGGTGAGGCATGCGGCCGGCTCGCGTAATGAGTGCACCGAGACCTTTGACACATCGTGATGATGAATTAGGCATTTACAGGGTGATTCAGCGCTGATCAGTTTCATAGTATTAGCCCACGTCGTCTAGGCCTTGGAAAGGAGTAGGGTGGGCCGTTTCTGTCCAATGCACTGTTGCCATGACAACTATTATGTCTGGACCCATGCATGGGCCCTTTGTGTGCCATTCATGGATTTTTTTTTTTTTTGGGGGGGGGGCACATACATGTATGATACAAACAAAACCTATAGAGCAGCATTTAAAGATAGGGTATATGTTTTGCAGTTTAAAACAAAATAGTAAAAAGCACAGAAAATGGAAGAAAATGCTGTATAAGAACTTCCCTCCTAAGACTAGAACTGGAAACCGACTATATTTCAACAGTAAACAACGATAGTTGCCATTTTTCTTGAAAAGGTTTGTAAAGCTATGATTGTGATGCTTTGTACACATTGTAGTTCTAAGGTTATACTGCAGATTCCTCACAAGTTTTGTGACTTTTGCAAATGGGCTACCTTGTCTTTAATCTTGCATACACTCCAGCTCAAAGGAATTGGCTTAGGGAAAGGGAAGAAAGGGAAGGAGCTGCAGTTCTAAACTGCGATATATTTTGTCCAGTTGAGCGTGAAACGCGATGCTTTTTGAGCCACAGTTTTAAACCGTGGTATATTTTGTCCAGTTCAGCATGAAACATGATGCTTTTTAGGCTAAAGCATCGTGTTTCATGCTGAACTGGACAAAATATACCGTAGTTTAAAACTGCGGCTCCTTCCCTTTCTTCCCTTTCCTTTTCCCTATGCCAATTCCTTTGAGCTGGAGTGTACAGATGTTTGAAAGACCAATTAGCAGCCCTTCCATCTTCCTTTAATACTGCAGAGAGGAAGAGAGAATGAACACTAGTCTTTGTAAACAGTCTGTGTTGTGATTAGAGAAATAACCAGCCTACAGCCTCAAACTAAGGCTAACCAGATGTATAAAATGTGTTCTGTCTGTGCCCTCTTTCAGACAAGATTTAAACCTTGTGTGTCATACCTTGAACGATTCAGTATGTGTAAACAATGTGCAGTCCAATGTACAAATATTACAATGAGATGAGTGTTTTATACAGGGTCTTTGAACAGGTGTGAAACAATCTAATGTTGATTACGAGCTAGGCATGTTCATACCAGCATGCGTACAGCGACGTCTGTAGTCAACCTTGTAACCTTGTAACCACTGACTGCACTTGATTGCATTTGATCAACCGCAATCAGCTGTGAGGGTGAAATCAGGCGCCAGTGTCCTATGAAATTCAACCTAATTTACCAGTGTGCTTAACCTTTTCTGTACCGAGCCCCCATATATGTGGGCTGGCTTTTTTTTTTCGATCAAATACTAAAGCAACACAACTCCCATACAATCTCCTGTTTGGATAATAGATGATAGGTTATGAATAAACTTTGATACCTTAAACGACACAATTTAAATTAAGCCATCCATTTTGTTACTGCAGTTCCATGACAAATTTTGACATTCTAAGTAGAAAGCCAGAAAATCTAACTGCGAGCAACAGGTAAATTTGGGATTGAGCAGAGGACCTCGTTGGAATGTAACCCTTTTTGCTGTTTTTAAAGACCAGCCGAACTATGTGATAAGAATATTACAGTTATATTCGTACAGTCTGACCGCACCCTTTGATTGCAATCACCGGCTACAATCGATTGCAGTCAGCTCTGAGGCGAATCTCAACCGCCACTTTACTTTTAAATGCAAACTTAATTGTAGCAGTATGCTCAAAGTGGAAAAGACAACAAACCCTAGTTGGAGTGTGAATTTATTTGCTTGTTTAAAAAATTATCCAAATTTTGTGGTTTGAACACAATAGTTATATTCCTCCAGTCTGATCGCACCCTTTTTACCCCCTCATCATCACGTCTGAACGAGCCCAATATTATTAGGACCAGAGAGATTCCAATTAGGCGGTGAGAACAGTCGATCGCTGCCATTCTGCCTGTTGGCAACGAGGGCGCGTCCGTAATGACAGTAATCACGTTAGGAGAGAAAGAAACGTTTGGCGGCGGACTGTCATATTACTAACTACCCACGCTCTAAACAGAATGTTTAGATCCACTTAGATCACCCCATTAAAACTCTATGCGTGGGACTGAGCTCACTGTTAATGCTCATTGCCTGCCTCTGTGTATGTACATATTTGCCATTGATTGCCAGATTGCATACATTTATTGATTACTAAATGCACCATACTGTGACTGCTCATTATGAAATACAGCAAGTATATGTATTCTTTGAGATTGCTTCTTTGCTGTGCTACATTGTACATTTATCATACTTACTCACTATTGTTGCCTGGCAATAGCCCTCAATGGAGACAGATATTGTAGAGAGAGCGACAGTCAAATAGAGTTACCACCTGAGTCACATATATTTTGGTACATGTAGACATACATATAGCATACATGTACATGTGTACAGGTAATCGTACATGCAGATAGACATATCTATAGTTTTGGTTTTCGTATAGAGAGAGACATAGACAGGTTGACAGATTAAGAGATATACAATAAGTTTTTAGATTTACAGACATTAAGACTAACAATCCAACACACTTACAGCCATACAGTCACGTAGGTATACAGATATACATACATACAGATATACAAACTTTCATACATACAAACATACATCAGACAAACGTGTATATTAATAACACGTGACAGAATTCCCAAGCATGAAATTGAAGTTGTTTCTATTCATCCATGTTGGTACATTGTGCTAATAGTTTTTTATACACTGGGCACTCCTCACGGTTCACTGTACATTTTCTCATAGAGGCACATCAAAACTAGAACTCACAGAATAGACTAGCTCTTAATCTCTCCGGGATTCAAAAAGGAAAACAACTCTGGGCCTTTGTAGAAACAGGGAGGTTGGGTGGAATGTGATATATGCAAAGAAATCAGCTAATGTGCCATGTTTTGTCGAGAAATGAATCCCAAGTACAGATGATAATGGAAAGCTCAGAGGTGATGCCATTAATAACGCCCCCGTGCTGTCTCGCACACACACCCACCTCAATTATTACAGGTGCATGTATGCAGTATATGCTGATATAAACATTGTTGGAGCATATGGAAGGATGCTCATTTGCATAGAGACCTCCAGGGAGAATGGGATAAGAAATTATAGCTTAGAAAGGGAAAGAGGGGGGGGGGGGGGGGGAGAGTGGGCGGGAGTTGGAAGAAAGGGAGAGAGATGAAGAGAAGATTTTGATTTAGATATAGGGGTAGGGATAGATGTACAGGTAGAGAGAGAGAAAGAGATATAGAAATGTAGATAAAAATGGAGGTAGAGAGAGGAGGAGAGAGAGAGAATAGATAGAGATGGGGATAAAGATAGGGATAGGGATTGACATAGAAATAGTGATATATATAGAATTTGATATATTTAAATAGAAATAGAAATAGAGATAGAGATATAGATAAAAATAGAGATAGAGAGAGGGGGAGAGATTAGAAGGGGGAGAATAGATAGAGATAGAGATGGGGATATAGATAGGAATGTTGATAGAGGTAGAAATAGAAAAAGAGATATAAATGTAGATATTAATTAAAATAGAAATAGAGATAGCAATTGAGATAAGAATAGAGATATAGATTGAGATATACATGTAGATGTGGAGAGAGAGAAATCACAGAAAGACGTCAAGATGAATACGGAGAGACAGGGAGAACAAGAAATGAAAAGAAGATTGTGACAGAGAGGGAGAGAGAGAGAGAGAGAGAGAGAGAGAGAGATAGCAAAGTGGAGGACATGGATTTTGTGGGATTGGAATTGAGAGGAGTTGGAGTTGGAGAAGGAGAGGAAAGAATCGAGAGGAGATCAAGAAAGAGAGAGGCATTGGACTTTTTTTTATATTGACTTACATACACTCCAGCCCAAAGGAATTGGCATAGGGAAAGGGAAGGGGAAGAAAGGGAATGAGCCGCAGTTTTAAACGACGGCATACTTTGTCCAGTTCAGCATGAAACAAGATGCTTTTTAGGCTAAAGCATAGTGTTTCATGCTGAACTAGACAAAATACACTGCGGTTTAAAACTGCAGCTCATTCCCTTTCTTCCCTTTCCCTTTCCCTATATCAATTCCTTTGAGCTGGAGTGTAGTCCTACATAATTAGCACTTTGTTCATCATTAAAAACATCTCATAATAATCATCTTAATATAGAGAGTTTATATACATCCACAAGCCATCCTGATTTTGAAGAAATAAAGAATTGTTGCTAATAAAAATCTGTGAATAACTTCTAAGTTCCTATGAATATTTCCATTTGTAGATATTTTTGTGGGGGAATGTTTGCTATTAGTGACTTGGTGGTTAAAAGGATTGAATGCTATCCTATGTTGTATAATATAAATTAAATTAAACCTAGCTTGTATATTGCTTGAGTTTCATGTGGAGGACTGTACATCTGATTTTCTTCAGCATATGAGAAAAGCAAAACCTACAAATCAAACAGGATATACTTCTCCTTGCACAAAGTGAAATTATTAATAAATGACATAAAGGCAAAATTGAGATTTTTGAGAGAGAGATGGAGAGAGAGAGAGAGCAAGAAAATTTGATGCCCGGCTTTTAGAGAGCGGCTAAGTTTCCAGTGATACGTTTTTGTGCCGCGCCGGCACGAGTGCTCTGGACATTTACCTACATCCTCCAAGCCCGCATCTCGTTAGTCCTGTTCACACTTGAGCTGTCTATAAGAGCTGTAGGGGATTGCGTCCCTGTATCTTCAACATTGATTTGGGAGTGATTTGTGTGAGATTTGCGCTGGCTGCAGCCTTGCAGTCGGTTAAAGACCATTTGCAGAAATCACAAAACTGGGCAGGAATTAAAAGTATACCCTAGCAATAAGGTATATGAAATCTCACAGTCATAGTTTCAAGAACCTTTCCAGGAAAAGTGAAAAACTATCGTTATTTACATTTAAAACCTAGCTCTAATTTAAGTCTGCATTCAGCTTGCTGTGTGTTAGGCACTGGGCATTGCTCTTATTGAACACATGCACTATGGTGACGATGTCTGATCTCTATGGGCGTGTTTATCAACTCTATTTTTGGTAGAATTAAGGTTTCCAAACGCGTTTGAATTTCTTTAAAGGCGTTTCAGGGAGTTGATAAACGCAAAGGTGTTTTGATTATGGGGTGCGGAAAGCTGTTTTGAAACCCGCAAATTTGTGCGATCCTAAACGCGTTTGAGCCAGAAATGCGTTTAGAGAAGCGAGATAAACGCAAAGCTGTTTTGAAACGACTTTAAACCATGTGTTTCCGTAAACACATCGATCGCACACTATTGTACTACAGTGCACGTGTAACGGCGCAGTAGAGCTGCGCAGTGACAAGGCCGGTTTTTGACCTGGGCGATTGAGTTGATAAACGCACCGTTTTTTTAAACGCGTTTGCAAAGGCCTTTGGAAACGCGTTTCAAATTCTGAAAAGATAATAAGCACGCCCTATGTTACAAAACTGGAAGGTTTTGGATGGCCCACCCAAAACCTTCTTGAAATCTAGCCTAAAAATTCCACTGAAAGTCAGCTTCTTCCAGTTCCATAATTGTAAGGGAAGTTCTGAGACAGTATCTTCTATACCATTCTCTGTTGTTTTTACACAATTTTTACTTTTTTGTTCGACCTGCGAAGAGGACACCCAGTCTTTAAACTTACAATCAATTGCAACATTCCATGTCATTGCCCACCATTTCTTCCATCTGTTGCAACCTACAATTTATTCAACCTTTCATGTTTATCTTTATAATCAATTGCACTGATACAGAGGAGAGCATAAGATCATCTTCCAATCTGAGTTCAATTTATTGCAATGTATTGAAGTCGATCACTGTATCATTTCATGGAGCTGACTGCATTTGACTGCAATCACGATGGGAATTTGATCGCCGGCGCCACCGTGGATCCACCCAAGTTATGATCAATTTCTATTTGCAAATTCAATGTGATATGGATTTACTATTGAAAGTTGCTTCACGATTGATGGCAACGATTCATGACATCGAACCATGATGCGCTTTTGAAACTGACTATTGATCATCCTGATGAGAAAGAAACAGGTTGTTTTTTGCAATGAGCGAAGACACAAATCTGCCTGAAAAGGGGATAAAGATGTTTTCCAGCTCCATATATGGCTTTGATATAAACAAGGTTTACGACGTAAGAGTTGAAGCTGCATTTGAAGGATATAGGTAAATGTACTAAGCACTCAAGCTGCCTGTATTTGCTCGGGAAATCCTTCAACAAATGTCATTGGTTACATCGTACTATGACGTTCAGCCTGATATTTTTCTCGAGCAGCGCACGGTTCGTGGCTCGGCAAGGAAAGATGTCCAGGGTTCGGGAAGCGTTCATGTTTATAGCGAACTTCATTACGTACCAATTGGAGCTGGGGGCTTACGAGCACTGATGAGGATGAGTAAAATTGTAAGATGTTTACTTGTCTGGGGGCTGATTGAGACGTACATGTAGTTTCTCAACTTTGGTCTCTGCAGTATTCCTTCAGTGTGAAAGGGGTTAAGATGGGTGATGATAAGAACTCCCAAGCAAAAATTCTATTGAGCAGAATGATATATTTTGGGAATATATTTGGGAATGGGTTCTAGGTTAGGGGTAGGGTAAGGGTTAAGGTTAGGGTAAGGGTGAATAAGGGTTAGGATTAGGATTAGACTTAAGAGTTAGGATAAGACTTAGGGTTAGAGTGTGGGTTAGAGTTCGGTTTGGGGTAAGGGTAAGAGTAAGGGCTAAGAGTAAGGGTTATGATTAGAGTTATAGATAGGGTTAGCATTACATTGAGGTATAATGTTGGGTCCAGGGTGAGAGTTTTAGAGTTGGACAGGATACATTTTCTACATGCACACTGTATAAAAAAAAGTCATCCTCACCTCTGTAAGGTCGTTACTAGTTTTGATTGTAGATTATGATAACTTATTCCTCTCTAAATCTATCATTGTAAATCACTTCTCCACAGATCCACAATGTTGGTCACCCCTCTCAAAAATGCTTACATGGAGAATAATTTGATCAAGTGCAAAAGAGGTTGGAATATTTTGTAAAAATGTGAACAGGGGTATGATGATGAGTATTACCTTGTACAGCGATGTAACACCAAAATACGTTTACATATGCGGATGTTGGTTGTTTTTTCTTTGTTGAAAATCAAATGACAGGATTAAGGTGTATGGGGTATTAGAATGTGAATTGGGGTTTGAGAGAAGTATTACCTTGAAAAGTCAAGTAATTTAAAAATGTGTTTACATATGCCTAATGCCGGATGTTTTTCCTAGTTGGAAATCAAAATGACAGGATTGATGTGAACGGGGCCTTGCAGTGGAGGATTGTGTTGATACACTTCTCGTCAAATGGACCCGATGTTTACCTTCGTTTTAGGAGTAAATGCACGCAGGAGGGTCGTCTTTCATTTTGTTTTTACCCATCTTCAAGGGCTGGGGATATGGGGCAAAACACGGGCACTAGGATTGAATAAATCTTACTTTGTGATCAGCGTTTGGAAAAAGATTGTTTTTTTCAGGATGGACATAGCAACTTGTTGTGTTTGATATGCAGTGTTGAATGTTGATACATTTAGCACTTATATATTTTTGGTGCAGTCGGTTTCAAATTCCACTGGAAATTGTGGTTGTTTTGAACCTCAAAATGAAGTGCTTCTTGTGAAGGGGTATGTGAAATATGATGACATCATCTTCAAAACACATTTGAATGATGAGAGCTGCTTCCAAGAAGTAGATTTCAGTAAAATAAACACAACATTTATGTTTGGAGATCACTTAAACTCAGCATTCTACAACAAAAAGTGAAGTTTAAGGAAAATGTGCACTTAGAGTTTATTGACTTCAGATGATATAAAAGAACATTATTATTTCTAATGTATGAGAGAGAGAGAGACGCTCGTAAAAATAAGACAGAATTTAAGAGAGAGAGAGAAAGAGAGAGAGAGAGAGAGAGAGAGAAAGAGAGAGGGAGAGAAAGGGAGAGAGAAAGAGAGAGAGAGAGAAGGAGAGAGATGGAGAGAAAGAGAGAGAGAGAGAGAGAAGAGAGAGAGAAAGAGAGAGAGAGAGGGTGAGAGGGGAGAGGGAGAGGGAAAAGAGAGTAAGACAAATGCAAAGTGATATGCACAGAGAAATGGAATCAGACATAGAGAAGGAAAGCGAGTATAAAAAAGAATGGGGATAGACAGAAATAGAGAGCCGAAAGAAGAGTGAGAGGAGGGGTAGAGAGAGAGAGTGTGATATAGAGGAAGAGAGAGAGAGAGAGAGTGCAAGAGAGAGAGAAAGGGAGAGAGAGAAAGGGAGAGAGAGAGAAAGAGAGAGAGAAGGAGAGAGATAGAGAGAAAGAGAGAGAGAGAGAGGGTGAGAGAGGAGAGGGAGAGGGAAAAGAGAGTAAGACAAATGCAAAGTGATATGCACAGAGAAATGGAATCAGACATAGAGAAGGAAAGCGAGGATGAAAAAAGAATGGGGATAGACAGAAATAGAGAGCCGAAAGAAGAGTGAGAGGAGGGTTAGAGAGAGAGAGTGTGATATAGAGGAAGAGAGAGAGAGAGAGAGTGCAAGAGAACGAGAAAGAAAGAGAAATACAAATCATTACAGACAGAGGGAGAGGGAGACAGACAGACAGACAGACAGACAGACAGACAGACAGACAAACAGACAGACAGACAAAATGAACAATTCAGACAGAGCTGAAAGGATATGGAGAGGAGGGAAGAGGAGAAAATGATAAATTCAAGGAGGCTCGATAACCTCGTAGCAAGATGCTCAATGGATTGCGCAAAGAATACAGCCGTGAGCTTCTTAAGTCTCCTCTCCTGTATGTCTTGATTAATCAGTCTGCTAGAACAACAGCCACTCTTTTCTACATCCACCTTTCTCGGCAAATTGCGGCAAAATTTGATGGAGCCAATCGCAAATGCCTACAGCAGAGCTTACTGCAAACAGGCTGCCACCGGTAGATGAATAGAAATGAGGTAGAAAACCATTGTCTCCTGACGAACGAATAGTCACCCTTTTCTAAATGTTGAGCTCCTCCTAGACAGACCTTCTCAGGACTCTCAGAAAGAATACCAACGGACCTTTTCAGGACCACCTCAGTCCTTTTTAGGACTCTTCAAGAAAAAAGACCAACAGTCCTTATGACTTTTGTTAAAGGGCAACATTTCTTGTAAGCAATGCAGTTCTAAATGATGAGAAGATTGTTCTAGCAGTGTTTGACAAGAATGAGTTCATTTCCGCAGCAAAGTGGGACGTTTTTTTTTTTGGAAAGGCTTTGGTATAAAAAGGATATCGGTTGTTGGCACAGAAAGTCCCAGGGGAATGGAGGCGATGGACAGCGAAGATCTAAAAAGTAAAGGAATTATTGTATCCTCGAAAGGTAGCAAATAGACACATCTCCAGACGAGGGGAGATTCGTAGAAGAAAACTAGGAAACACAGATTTGGAGGAGATTATGTGTGGTTTGAGGGCAAATCAAATCTCAGTGGAGTTTGGAAGATATGACAGAAAAGGTATATAGTATTGTGGCCACGACAACATTGGTTAATTCTGAAAAGGAATTGTGTTGAAATCTGTTGCAAAACAAAAAGGAATACAAGGATTATGAGTGCAGAGGTATTGAAAAGCAGGATGTGCGATATATTCACATTTTTAGAGTTAAATATGGCACTTACAAAGTGGAAATCCCTCGAAGGAAAGTGAAAATTGTTTTGAGTAGGAAATCAAATATAATTCAACTGGCAGCACTTTGATATAGAAAAACAGGAAGTACAATAAACTGGGTATTGACATTTTTAAAATTGTAGATGGTACTTGCAAAGTGATTATTCTTTGAAGAAAAGTGAAAAAGGTTGCGAGAAGGAAATGAACAATAAATCAGCTGGTTGCACTTTGATGGATGGAAAATCAGGAAGTACGATATATTCACATTTACAAAATTGAAGATGGTACTTACAAAGTGATCGTTCCTTGAAGGAAAGTGAAAATTGTTACAAGTAGGAAATGGACAAGGCATAAAATGGTAGCACTTTGATGCCCATATCAACAAGGTTGTTGCGAAGATAACTGTGATAGATGTATGATATTTATGTGTGGGGAAATGTCACCATGGCTCCATGAAAGTGAAATATTTGTCAAGGACAGTGAAGTCATATTTAAAAACAGAGTAGACACCAGAGAAACTTTACAGTATTTGAATCATCTTTCCATTCAGAAGAAAATGTAACTAAGCTCTCCAAGGCCTGAAACAACATTGAATATATCAGCAAAGGTTGTGTGCCATATATGGATGGATTTCACTTTGAGTAAACCACACCTACAAATTCTGCATTCTCTGGCTTTTCAAACAGAAATTGCTTCCGTGCAGAGCCTTGCGACATTTAGTACCCGTGTTTTTTTTGGGTCAAGGGTTCTTGACACGTTTCAAGTAGAATTTCCAGTAGAATGGGAGCATTACTCCCATCTTCATAGAAATACATGCCTTACTCTGCAACCAGTTCTAGCAATGAGCCAAATCATTTCTTATTTTGACATGAAAATTAATTTCTTATGTAGTATCTATACAGTTTACACAGAACTAAGATATTTTTGATACATGTATATGTGTCATTTAAATTTGCATTATTTTTGAAAGCTTTTATTTCATGAAAACTAGAATAAAAGACATCAAAATGGGTTTCAGATTGCTTGAAGTTTGATCTCTTTCATTTTTTTTTCATGATATATGACCGAATTTCAAACAATCCTTTTTTTTAAGTTACCCCTTTGTTTGCTAGACAAAATGCTGCTCTATGGGATTTGAATGGAGTGATTTTGTGATCAAATCCACAAGTGGCATGCCAACGTTTATAAAATGAACAGAAGAAGAAAAGTCCTGTTTTGGGGTCTTTCCAAACACAAGAAATTGGATGAATGAATAATGTCTTCACACACTTATATCATATGTAGTTACACAATCAGACATCTCATAAATATATATATATATTTTTTGAAGTATCATTCTGGTGCAGGTTGGGTGCAAAGTGTATTACTTTATGACATGACAGATGCTAGTCTGGCTTTCAGGCTGTTGGACATTTCTGATCCCAACTGGCAAAACAGAGTCTAGTAATCTAAGACTAGTCACTGTATCACTCTGCTCTTTCTCAGTGTCTAAGGAGCTGGACAAGAAGTTGAGAATGATTAGTCTACTGCAGCCAGACCTCCTTTATGGAATAGCGTGGGTTAGAAATGTTCACCAGCCTGGAAACCAGGCTAGACAGCTGCTACAATGCAAACTGGTGACCCGCAAATGTCTGATAATGCCTGAGGGAGGCCAATTAAGTAATGTACAGGCCAAAGAACCAAATGGGGAATTCCCCTTTTCTGGGTTGGTAGCTGCAATGTACACAGTACATGGGGTTCAAAGAAACACTATCACAATAGGATGTGGTAATAAATGGATTTTATTGATAGAAGATGACCTTTACTGTCTCCTTTTTGTCAGAAGAACAAACTCAGCATGAGTGTTTGTTGATCTGATTACATTTTATCTAATTATAGTAGTATGACATAAGCATACCATATATGGAGAAACATAGACCCTGTTTCTTTTTTAAAGGAAATTTGATGACTATAAAGCTGAAAATGCTTGAAGAGAAGAACCAATTTGTCAGAAGAAATTAAATGGGTTTTTTTTCGTGACAATGAATGATTGAATCTGTGTTTTTCTGGTACTCTCTGTAGTAATAAGAGAGATTAATCAGTCCATTGAAAACACACACACAGGTTCTACTGAGGAATTATGATTATCAATAAGCATTAGAATAAAATCTTTGGGTATCATTTTCCAAAAGTATCATGTCAGTTTACAAGCCAAACGGTAGTATGGTATTGATGTCACTGCATGGCAAGCAGTAGATATAGCTCAAGTTCCTGCTTGGCCTTCATTTTCTATGCTTATTTTATTAACAGATTGATCATCAATCTAATTGCTCTGGAAAATACCTGTAGCACAAAGATAATGTTGGCAATCACCCTTTCTTGTATGTTGTCTGCAGTTTGATCATACAAACATGAAGTTTGTAGTGTAAAGACCAATGTGCATGTTTGTTTGAGGAAGTGAAAATTTAAAAATGATTCCATTGTTCAAAATCTCAGTGAATCACCCAGGCATGGGAAAGACATCGAAAATGAAACAATTGATGACAAGAAGTAACCATTAATCATTCTTTTTTCTTTGTATCTTTTTTTGTGTGTGATTGGTTTAGATAGCCAATTGAATTCTCAAGTTTTGAGAAGTGGGGACATATTTTTCACATGTAGACATGAACAAGCACAAAATTTGAGCATATAGCTACTGTATGTGTATGTAGAGTCTACATCATATTGGCCACATGTTTTTTATTAGAATGATATATATAGTCACCTTTTACGATAGTATTTACACATTTTTTTTTATTTGCAAATTGAACGCACTACCTTTTAACTACTGTGTGACTTCCCAGTATGGACAATGATTTTAAGCATTTTTCAGTGCAAGGGTCTGCAAATGCTAAGCTATGATTGTTTATTGTTAATTCTAGACGAAATCAATTCATCAGTGTGAGCCTATCTAAAGCCACCTGTTAATTTCTATCTTTTGAGGAATGTTCTTAAAGAATATTTTCTTCCACATGTAATTTTACATTATTTTTTTATACTACCGCATCAAAGTTGCAAGATGGCACTATACTTCTGGGTTGTCAATCCATTCGTCTGGATCTTGTTAACGTGATAACTTCAGAAATAATTAACCACATTTCAACTTGCATTTGGCATTTTGTGAGAAATATCCGCCTTGGACCCTGCAAATAGGCTATGCCTTGACTAGAAACAATTGGGTACACAATGTACATCCTATGTTTTGTTCCCTTATCTGCACGAGGGAGTGATAAGGAACATCCTGTATATCAAATACAAAACGCAAAATTACTTGAGAAAATCCAGTCTGAAAGGTGTTAACAAACATGCGTAATCCAAAGCCGATGAGCTGGTGCATGCTATGCCATGAACTATAGCTTTCTCGAAGCATTTTGTACATATGCAATGAGCATGAACAATGAGTGCTATTATGAATGCGTGCAAGGGTGCTTCTGGCACTCGAGCGGCACCGTGCTCGCGTGTACAAAGCAGTCAATCGATAGCACGATAGCATGTATGAAGCACTGTAACAATAGCGTGTTTGCAGCGCTATGGCACTCTAAGAGTTAACTTACATATCTTTTCTCAGTATAAAACAACGCGTTTTATAGAGCTTTATTACATGGACAGCACTACCCCACTACTTGATCCAGATTTGTGGTCGGGCCTCCCCGATGTTTCTTCTTGAAGTTTGTTTGAATTGTTTGTGTTTCCGTGGTCATCTGCTGTGAATGTTAAACCACCGATCGAGTGCTCAAAGTATACACAGTGAGTGTATTCCTACCCTTCGATATCGAGACAAATGCTGTTTATAGGAATAACAGT
This sequence comes from Arbacia lixula, assembly GCA_963669155.1. Classification (NCBI taxonomy): domain Eukaryota; kingdom Metazoa; phylum Echinodermata; class Echinoidea; order Arbacioida; family Arbaciidae; genus Arbacia; species Arbacia lixula. The sequence continues at coordinate 11,134,156 of OZ022595.1, read as the reverse complement.
CTGAGAGGTAAAAGTACACATTTTGCTGAAAATTGATAAGAAACGGTTACTCATGTTACTCACAATTTTTCAGGTAAAGTCAGCATCGTTGATCTTCATCACTAATGCATTTTCTGAGGAAGTGTGTTATAAATGAGTTGATGCACTCAAGTAAGTTTCTGAGACGTATGTAAATACTGAAACGCATACAAAATATAGGGGAACTCTGGTCATAAAGTTAGTTGGTTTCACTAAAACCCAAAGCAGAGAAATGTGTTTAGACAATCCTTCTTTTGCGTTTGCACCAGAAAAGTAAATTGGCACATTTGTGGAAAGATTTCCAAAATATCTTTTCAATATCTTATAAATTGTCTAAAGTTTCCAAAATTTTTTGGCAAAGCACAATTATTTTGTTCCTTTTTAACAATGAAAGAGGTGATCTACTAGTATTTTGAATTAGCTAGAAAGTTTTCATGACTTAACATAAATTTGTATCATCACATTTTGGTTGTAAAGGACAAACAGTTCCCATAACTAGGTTATTCAGTCTGTATGGTATCTTGGTTGAATTGAATACCAATTCCCTGAAGAGTGTGTGTAACGATGAGAAATATGGTCTGTATTGTATTTGGGTATCATTGCATACCATCAATCTACAGTAATGAAACTTTCATGATCACTTTGTGACTTTTGTGTGTCAAGAGCCGATACATATCCAGCTCATGATTGTTTCAGTGGCGTTCGTTGTCTCGCGCTCAATTTTCTTAACAGCTTGGCGATGACTTCCTCGACTCGTTCAGATGAAAGTGACACGCCTTTTCATGTTCGATATGCTATCTTGAATTATTGCAACTCTTGGGCCCGACCTGTCTGGTATTCATTTCATACAATGTTCTATTTGAGGACTGTTTCTTAAAGGGCACATACTGTACTGGGAAGACAAAAAGCCTTGAAAAAGGTGATCGTTAGCAATCTTCTTACTAATGGTTTTAAATTCAATGTATTGTCTATTTTAGAAACTTGCTGAAAGTTATTTACCCTCAAATGATCCACATTTGAAGTAATTAGTGATTAAATCACAAATCCTCAAAATGTTCGGCCCGAACATTTTGAGAATTTCATAATTTTTTACTAATTGCTCCAATGTGGATCTCTCAGCAAGTTTCTTAAATGAATTCTTACAATTCTTACATGAATTTAAGACCATTGGCATGATGATTGCTCACGATCACCCTTTTGAAGGTTTTTTTTGTCTTCCCAATACAACAGATTCCCTTGAAGCATGCACATTATATGTGAATATATTTTTCTAAGGCTTACTCAGTACTTGAAGTCTTTTCTGTTAATTTTTAATGCACCATTGATGCACATCTCACAAGTTATACACCCAAATCCCATACGACATCAATTTTCCTATCGCACAAAGGGTTGATTTGAATTGCTAATCAAATTTGAGAAGGTACATTATCGCAAAGGGGGTACTGCAATATTAATCACATTTTTCTTGTTTACTCTGCTCCCATACATGATTGATGTGCTGTTGACATTCAAGCCTCTGTTGCCATAGTAACTGAAATTATGAAATGTTAAAGCTGATTTAATTCTACAAGAGAGTCTTATAAGCTTGTCACATCAGAGACATTTATATGTATAGGTTGCATGATATTATTACATGTAGTAGAATGCCATTTTGTTTATTTTGACGATTTTCATTTGTTTGAGTTAGTACGCAGTCAAACCTGTATAGAAAGGCCGCTCAAGGGAGATGAGGAATGTGGTCTTTATAAGCAGATGGTCTTTCTGTATAGGGTGCTTTTATGCTGGTTTCAATCGTCATCATTATTCGGATCCATCTCTGGATTGAGTCATATTTTGGGCCATGCTCTTGCACAGTGGAGGACCTTCTCATTAGCAGCTGTCAGATCTTCCAGGCTGCATTCATGATCAAGAAATGGGCATTTGTTTCAATGATAAATGTTGTTGCAGGAAAACAAGAAGTGTGGTCTTAATAGACAGGTGGTTGCTCGAGCAGGTTTCAGTGCATTGCGCGCCTTTTAAGTGACTTTCATAACTCACAATACGTGGTGGATTACAGCTTTCAATCGCACGAAGTTTCGGCTTAATGCGTGCCGTATCACATCCATTATACAAAAACATATATCTCCTTCTTCTACCCCTCAACGCTTGGAGATGAAACTCAAACCCACGCTCGTGACAGATACGCCCTCTCGACATCCCCACATCCCGTCTCGACGCTGGCTCGAGGGCGGGCGTACGATTGGTCGGAAATGATAGCGATAAGAGATATGTTCTCACTGGCATCACTTAAGATCGGTAGAAAAAGAAAGAAAATGACATTAAAAGAGCAAAGTGCTGCGTTAAAGTACATGCTGAACACGGGCAGTCAACCTGTTTGAAACATCGAGCACCAGCTCCCTGTTTTTTTTTATTAAGTGTGAAGCTAATAATTAGGGAATAATTTGCTACCTGTGTGTAGGCCACTCTTAAAGGGAATATACTGTACTGGGAAGACAAAAAAGCCTTCAAAAGGTGATCGTGAGCAATCTTCTTGCCAATGGTCTTAAATTCATGTATTGTCCATTTTAGAAACTGCTGAAAGTTATTTGCCCTTAAATTATTCACAGCTGAAGTTATTAATGATCACAAGTCCTCAAAATGTTCTTCCCAGTAGAGTACAGTATGTTCCCTTTAATTCTGTCTTTTTTCTACTCTGTTCTTTACAGCTCTTTTCAGAGCTATTAATTACAAGCAAAATAACGCTATGAATATGAACTGGATTCTCAAAGCATTGAAAAGTATCGGCCCTGTAAAATCCATGGTGCTAGAATTATTTGTTCACCGTGGTTTCAAATTCGTCGTTGTCACCACGAACTGGCATTTAGGTAAAAATGCAAGTTTGTGATGAAAGCAACAAATTCTAGATGCTGCCTAAACATGGACTGCTATGAACATGACTTGGATTCTCAAAGCATTGACAAGTGTAAGAGATTGATATACTCATGACGCTGGAACTATCTGTTCAGTGTGGTTTCAGTTCTAGACGCTCACAAAAGCGCACTGCTCTTAATATGAATGCGACTCTGAAAGCATTGGAAAGTGTCAGAAGTGTAATAACCTTGATGTTGAAACTATTAGGTCACTGTCGTTTTAGTTGGAGATGCTCACAAGATGTGGACTGTTAAGGCGTCTTGTCAAAAGTTCAAGACAAAAGTTAATTTCCGGGAATCTCCATGCGATCTTTTCTATGAAAGGCTCGATAATTCCCTGTTCTTTTCAATATACAGCCGCTAGTGTTCTTGCTCAAAAGATGCGTGCGATCCTATTCATCACCACAAAGCATTCGGTGACTTAAGACAAGTAAATATGTTGCGGCGGAATGAAACTAAAGACCGGATGGACTATTGTTAGTATGCTGGCCTTTCTGGTCTTTTCAACCTTTGGACCGCTTTTCAGGAAAGACGGAAATATAAAGTCTAAAAGACGCGGGCAGATGATCAACCTGTTTTGACAAGGCACCTTACCCGTTGTTAATGGTTAGTTTTTGGGCCTAGCGAAGGCTGGTCTAGTGAGGATGAAAAAATTTGCCCTGGAACTGCAGGGACCACAGGTATGTGGATTAATTGTGCCCTTTATGGATTTTGAAGTTCATTCATAGCCTGTCATCTATTTTCCATACAGCAGATTACGCGAGAGTCGCACTGCTCAGTATCTGAGTGGAGAAAAATGTAAACAATGGGTTAATAATTGATTGGTGATTCATGAAGATGTGCTAGAGTTGTCCATACAGCAGATTACATGGGAGTCGCGCTGAATGGAGAAAAAAGACAACCCATAACTCGCATTCTCGGTAAAGAACGGCTTCATAATTGATCAGTCCTACATGAAGATACGCAAGAGTGGATTACCATGAATTGATCAGGGCCGTGTGCGAGATGATCTTAGGAGCCGCCCCGGTTGAGAGGAGGCCGTGGTTGTCTTCATCTCCGCGATGAGACTTGGAGATGATGAAACCCAACCTTGTACTCACAACTGATACGCTCTCCTGCATATATTCAGCGTTTTGTTCCTGGGTTTGTCTCCGATATGTACACAAGCGAGGAGGTGGCGAGGAGAGAGATATGTTATCATCTGTGACATGCTGGAACATTCACACCCAAAAGTAAAGCACTGGTAACTTCACTTGTACTATATTTGCCTGGTTTTGAAAGATATGGATTTGGAGTTGTGGTATGTCATGTGTGATTCCACTGGGTTGGGGCAATTCTTATGGCATACCACAACTCAAAATCCATATCTTTTTCAAACCAGGGAAATATAGTCCAATAATGGCATGAGCAAAAAAATGGGGTTCCATCCAGTATTATTTCTCAAAGACCGTGGCATATTGCAATTTGACTTATGAAAATTGCTTGTCCATGTAAAAACAATATGATGTCCATGTAACGGTGGTAGATTTTTGTATGCCTGTAGCTTCAAATTCAGAAAAGATTTCCAACTTTAATGTCTATTACTGACAAAAGAGAGCAATTTTTTTATTGACAGCTCAAAACTTAACCACATCTGAATTAATCTTCATGGTGAACTCCAAATGTTGATACATCTGTTACATGGACATTCCATAAAACTTTGCCCCAACCCCATGGAGTGACCCTCCTTCTTTATTCGGGGGAGGGGCTGTGGGACAGAAAGTCTGTATACCTGTCTTCATTTTTTCCCCAAATACAAATCTTTATTGTAATATCAGGTCATATAAAGGACACTAGCCAAATTTTTGTATGCATAAATCCAGTTTTAAATTTTGTTAGTAAGGTGAACGGACACTGTAGATACCATTATCTTGTAAATATCGTAACCTAGCATGCACGGCGAGCGACAGGTGGCACGGTATCAGCCTGAAAGTTGGGAAATGGTGATAAAAATGTTTTCTCCCTCCTTTTTTTTTTTTTTGTGGGGTGGGGGGTGGGGTGAGGGGCCGTCCACTGTGTATGCTCTGGGTTGTGATGGCAAAGTCCCCCCCCCTCAGGCTTCACATGCATGGACAATGTGCATGGTTAGGCGATCAAGTGACCAAAAGCTAGAGATTACCCCCCCTTTCCATTCCCTCTCCAGTGTAGTTAGACTGCCAAATGTTTTTTGGTATCATTTGCTGGTAAATTATAATAATATTCCCTAGTTCTATGCAGCAAGTTGTGGGGTAATTTTGCAATCAGACTACCCAAATAGTAAGCTAAAAACGAATTTCACATTCGTTTGCCACAATAAAGTCTCATTTTGACGAATATTTGAAAAAACACACGCCTCCAGTGACGTATGAGAAGTCAAAATGCCATAAATGCCAACCGCGTAAATAAAATGTTTTATTCACACCATTCAAACAATACGTTACCAATGGGAACCCCAAAACTCTAAGGTTTGTCTGGGTAGCAACAACTGATCGAATCAAAGTGCATTCCATCCATTGAATCTGAATGACAAGATACAGGTGAATGCAATAACGTCTTACTACGCAGTTAGGGGGAATGTTGTGAATGCATTACGAAAATGGTCTATTGTTGACTTCCGTACAATCTATGGAATTTTGACTTCTCATAGGTCACTGGAGGCGTGCGTTTTTTCAAATTTTCGTCTAAATAACACTTTATCGCGGCAAACGAATGTGAAATTCGTGTTTAGTGGATAATTTCACATAGATCAGTGGGACCTTATTTTTCTAATTTAGTAACCCTTTAAGCTGGGAATGGAAATATTCTCTCGTTCCAGGCAGCAATTTTTGCTGGTAAGTTTGCACTCTGACTACCCAAAAAGTGGGCTTCTAACTTCCGGTAACCAATATCTTTGTACATGTAATACATCCAGAGTCTGACCATCCTAATTGTGATGTATTAGTATGCAGCGTGCCTGTGAAAAGAAATGATTATTGCTGTTAATCCCTGTCATTTTCTGGTCACACCTAGTAAGTTGGACAAAGCTCTAGAGGCTTCTGTCTGTGAAAAGAAATAAATATTGGTGTTAACACCGTAGTGTTCCCATCCCTGTCAATTTTTTGTCACACTTAGTAAGTTGGAAAAAGCTCTAGAGGCTTCTATCGTATATCCTGGAGCTGTGAAAGACGTAACATATATTTCAGTTTAATTGAGTTGGATGATACGGAGATAGGAGAAGTCAGGGGGAGCTTGGTTTCAAAATTTGTCATATCGTTAGGTGGAAGGTGCTTTTACAGAGTCATCCAGTGCTTGGGTATAGATTGATGGTTCCTTTTAATGCTCTCAGTACCAGTCTATTAAAACCCCATTGGTTTGTAACATATACGTGCCCATGGGACTGAGAAGGTTAGTTAAATGCATGTAGATTGATCACATGAAGGTTAACAGTTGGGGGATCTCGATTTCAAAATGCCTTCACGTGAATAGATGTATAGTGTGAACAGCATCTTACTTCTGATTTAAACACAACTTACCTCTGCAAGAAAAAATATTTTAACAATTCATTATTGGTATTATAATTTTTAAAGATATGAACCCTTTTTTTCACTGAAGTTGATGATGAGATTCCATGATTTCCAAGAACGTATCAATGAATAGGAGAAATGCATGATTTCACTCGTATTTGCATACAGTAGCTCGGTAAGTCGATCATAAATTGTGGGTAGAGTGTTGCTCTGACTGAAATTAAAGTGGTATCATAGCATCCCAACGTCTCCCATACAAATTTGTGTTAGCGCGATGCTGCAGATGTGAGTGCAGTCTGGAGTATTACCTATTTCACACTGGGTCTCTCACCGATGAACCACCGGTGAACCTCTAATGAAGAAAGCCGTAATGTTTGGTCATAAACACTGGTGCATTTTCACCCAGTTTGAAACAGTATTAGTGTGACATTTCAAAACCTTGTTGTAAAACATGGTCCAGTGTGGTCTTGTAGCATGTTCAGATTTTCCTACAAGTGTGGCGACGGAAGCTTTAGAGTACGTGTAAGCGCGACCGGAGTTGCTAGAGAAGGTGCATGCATGTATTGCTTGAGTAAATGTGACATTTCAATGGCTGGATATGAAACAGGGTCCAATGTGGTCTTGTAGCATGTTCACATTTTCCTCTAAAGATGATAATGGAAGCTTTAGATTGGGATTAAAAGCAGCTGGAGTAGGCTGCATTAATCCCACAAGAAATGGTGACATTTCAAAGGCTGGATATAAAACAGGGTCCAATGTGGTCATGCAGTGTGTTCACATTTGCCTCTAAGTGTGGCGACAGGAGCTTAAAACTAGGTGTGAACGCAGCTGAAATAGGCTAGCGAAGATGCATGCATTACTTGTACAAGTAATTGTGACATTTCAAAACCGGGATATAAAATCGGGTCCAATATGGTCCTGCAGCATGTTCAGATTCGCCTCTAAGTTATGATGGCGGAAGCTAAAGACTAGGTGTGAATCCTGCCGAAGCAGGCTACAGAAGATGCATACATTTGTCCGCAAGTAATGGTGACATTTCAATGGCTGGATATAATACGGGGTCTAATATGGGTCCACCCTCTGAAGCTTAAGACTACTAGCTGTGTTAAACAGTGTCTAGTATGGTCCTGCAGCATGTTCACATTCACCTACCAACTTTGGTGGCAGAAGCTTAAAATGAAGTGTGAACGCGGCCGAAGCCGGCAAGAGAAGATGCATGCATGAATTCCGCGAGCCTGCGTGTCTGACACCATATCCCTCCACTCTCGTTTCCATGTATCAGTCATAAATCACCCGGCGTCCCTTTTTACCTCCGCCAACGCATCTTCCTTCTTGCCCTTTTGGTGTGTGTCCCGCCGTAGAATGCGAGTCGCAAAACGGCGCATGTGCTGGACAGCGCACTTCCAGAAATGGAGGGATCTCTTGATGAATTTCTTTTTGAAAAAAAGGATCAATTCGGTTTACTTACATAAAAACAGAGACATGCATGTATAGCGTCGTAGTCCGGAGACTTAAAAATGCCTGTTTACATAAAATGATATACATGTGGGCAACGAAAATAGCATAACATTGTGAGTATAGCAAGAGCAGGAGCATTTTGAACAGAAGAACACATCGATGTAATTTAAGTTTTAAAAAGCTATTTTTGAATCTATGTTCTCTTTCAAATTCTAAGCATAATTAGATATGGGCGATCCATTACCTTTAATACTAATGGGCCAAAGAATCAGGCTCTGTCAAACAGATTCAAAATGTTGGGCTTACGGATCTTTTCAGAGCACACCTCTCCTAAATGATATTCTTACTGTTACCTTCTCCACTCTTATATTTTCTATATCTTACTCATTTTCGGAGCAGTTCTGTTTAGAACTATTCCAACGGTCCTTTGCAGGACTTCCACATGATGTGTGTTGAAATTCATCATATGCTATGTGCCCAAAATGTCTCCAAACAGAGCATACATACGTGAATATGTTTGTATTCTTGTGCAGTGTGTTCACATTTGCCTCTCTAAGTGTGGCCACAGGAGCTTTAAACTAGGTGTGAATGCAGCTGAAATAGGCTAGAGAAGATGCATGCATTACTTCTACAAGTAATTGTGTATTCTCATTTTCTTATTCTCTTATATCCCATCTTTTATTAAATCTTGTGTGAAGGATTCCATTGAAATGTAATGGCATATGTTTTTATTAAATGATCTTATCAGAGGACAATGCATCCCTACTTTTAGATTGAATTCAATAAAAGAATACAAAAAGCAAAGGAACGAATTTGCAGAATCCTGATCATCATCATCATTGGGCAACTCTCATGATCAGCAAGGATGTGCTTTGCTGATACATGTATTTCATTGTTATTGCAACTGTGCATCTACAAGACAATACGCAGTACATAACTTCTCTACGCTGAATTAACAGAACGAGATCACAAGGCTTGCTATCAAAGATTTCTAGATACAAATAACATTTATAATGTGTCTGATTTTTCTCAAACGTTTCCCTCTAGAGTTGTTTTTCTCATGATTTTGTCTTTTATGTTTAGCTTGAAATAACATGTGAATTACATTCACTGTGCACTTCAGAAGGTCGCCCTTCAGCGCATAGGCATGTCGAACATGATGTGGAAACACACACGTTATTGACGTCACCCAATGCAGGAGAAAATATATTAGGCGAGAGGAATTCATTGATTAGGCATTTCACAGAGGTAAAAATCGTTTGAGCTGAACACTGGGTTGCTCAGTCATAGCATGCAGCCAAGCTGATATAGGGAATGTAAAGAAATTTTTTGTGAGTGGCATTGAGGATTTTCCCCTTCCCATGCCCTCTCCCGCTCCCCCTCCCCTTCTTGCCCTCTCGCCTTCCCCTCCCCCTCCCCCCTTTTCCCTCCTCCTCCTCCTCCTCCCCCCTCCCCCCTCCCCCCTCCCCCCCCCATTAGAATTCCAATGTTTTCATGCGGATCATGTATTCTTAACACTATTTCAATCTTATCTGTTAAAATACATAAA
>OZ022595.1:10978932-11124501 GCA_963669155.1 Arbacia lixula | reverse complement strand
TCCTCCTCCTCCTGCTCCTCCTCCTGCTCCTGCTCCTGCTCCTGCTCCTCCTCCTCCTCCTGCTCCTGCTCCTGCTCCTCCTGCTCCTGCTCCTCCTCCTCCTGCTCCTCCTCCTCCTGCTCCTCCTCCTGCTCCTCCTGCTCCTCCTCCTTCTCCTCCTCCCTTTCCCTCCTCCCTTTCCCTCCTCTCTTTCCCTCCTCCCTTTCCCTCGCCCTCTTCTTCCTCCTCTTCCTCCTCCTCCTCCTGCTCCTCCTCCTGCTCCTCCTCCTGCTCCTCCTGCTCCTCCTCCTCCCTTTCCCTCCTCCCTTTCCTTCCTCTCTTTCCCTCCTCCCTTTCCCTCTCCCTCTTCCTCCTCCTCCTCCTCCTCCTCCTCCTCCTCCTCCTCCTCCTCCTCCTCCTCCTCCTCCCCTCCTACCCCTACCCCTCTTCCTCTCTGCCCCCCATGTACCTTCCTCCCTCTCCAGCCCCTCCTTCCGTCCTTCCACCCCTCCTCACCTCATCTCTCTTCATTTGAATCTTCTTAGGATTTGCTCAGATTTCTTTCTAATGGTAGCCTTGCACTCAACCTAAAGAGAAATAGGTGTTAGAATTCCAATGTCTTCATGAAGATTGTGTTTTTCTTAACACTACTTAAATCTTATCTGTTAAAATGCATAAATGATATCTTTTCATGGAGATTGTGAAATATCAAATTAACTTCATATTTTACAACTTACTCTCTATTCCTCCCCCATCCCATTATTTGCAGGAATCTTAAGTTGTAGAATGTGGATGATTACATAATTGTATTCCAGTTGTATGGTCATTTCTCATCAAAGAAACCTAGATTTGTAGCATGTGAAGGAATCCATCCTTGTATTCCAATTGTATAATTGCTCATGAAAGATATCTGCATTTTTAGAATGTAAGGAATTGCATTATTGTATTACTATTGTAGGATAAGTGTTCTTCATATATATGCACTTGACTATCTCACAATTTAAATTCTCTATTTGCGTGAAGAGTCACTTGCGCCCTTCTGCATGGGAGAGCCCCTCTCAGTCTACCTCTCTCTTTCTAAGTTCACTTACCTCCCCATCAGTTAGCTACGCCTCCAATTCAGCTCAAGTGCTAGATGCATTTATTCAGTAGCTGTTTTACAATAGCTTAGCTTATTGATTGAGTGAGCGGAATCGGCCGGGAAGTCGAATGCAATTTTTCATCGCCATCGCGGGACTTGTCGCCACTGCTGTAACGCCGTCCGTGCGGCCACTGTATTTTTTTTTTTAGCGTTGCTTGCCTCTTGTTCGATCTGTTTCTCAGATTTGTCAAGGAGTGTCCCCTTGAGTTAGGTACAACTTGTTGAATACTCATGAAGCTTAATCTTCACTTTTTTTTACGCAATCTCCTCCCAAAGTGAGATACATGATCGGGGGAAACAGGAGTGCAGATTTATAACAGCTTGGAAACAGCAAAGAAATCACTATTTTACCAATGTCAATTACTTTGCTCTACTTTAAATGTACAGTGCAATAAAGTGATGGAGTATCACTCAAGCATGATTATATTGTTTTACCAAGAGGTATATTGTTCGAACAATGAAAATGTACTCACAATTGTAATCATAGCCATTTGCAGACAAATAAAAAAAATACAATTTTAGTGTGGTTGGGTATAATTTTGATAGCGGGAAACCTCTTTTCATATTTCCCATAGGTCATAGTTCTGCTGGAATATACTTTTTTCATAGATTATTAGTTTGTATTATTTAGTTTGTAGGATGTATGAAATGATTTATAATTTGCAGTAATTAACTGTACTCATTCGTCCATTCTCTATATGTATGTGTATGTTTGTGTGTATGTGCACATATTTTCTGAAATCATGCTCTATTTTCGAACGGGCCATGGTGTATGGTACATGTATGTGAGGATGAAATGCAAATACACTGTTTTAAATATCGTAGAGTTTATATATTTGTTCACATGTACAAATATGTGAAAAATACAAGTCATGTAAGGTAATGACAAATACGATACTTAGGGATTGTTACTTGTATATGAATAGAAATGTTGTATCTGCTCTGCTTTTAAATGCACAAATCTTCGTGAGATGTGAACTTATTGTCTCAACTTCAGTGAATACTAGATTCTCTGCAATTTCCTTTGTAAATAGGAAGTATATAGTTTTTCAATTGAAAATTTTTTGTTGCATGGGTGCTAACGTAAGATTCAAATTGATTTGCTGAGTGTTGCTGGTTAGAGCGGGTCCCATTCTGCTGACTGTTATCGTATCAATGAGATTCGGGGATGTTCGAGGGGGAAGTCATTGGAATACATGATATTATTAGAGTGTGCTGCATCGATATATTATGACGTTAAGCAGAGATAAAGATACATGAGAGAGAGACAGAGAGAGACAGAGAGAGAGAAAAGAGAGAGAGAGAGAAGGAGAGAGATAGAGGGAGAGAGAGAAATATATACAGAAAAAGTGGGAGAAAGAGGGAGACAGACAGAGGTAGAGAGAGGAAGACGGGAAGTGGGGGAGACTAAGCAAGAGAGAGAGAGAAAGAGAGAGAGGGGGAGAGAAAGGTAGAGGGAGATAAAGACACATAGAAAGAGAAAGAGAGGAAAAAGAATCATCAGCTATTGTGATATAGGAGAGCTTGGGAGAGAAAGGCAAATTGTGAAGACATGGATAATTCAGTTGAAATAATACTGAGGGAGTGCAAGCCGTAAAAGGGCATATTCATTACAGGGGACACCCGCTGATCAATGATAATCACATGATGAAATATTGACTTTCTCTCGGCTTGTGTCTAACAATCTCCATCTTTCCATACCAATCTCAGTAATGAAAGCCCTTGTCAGATGTGGAAAGGTGACAAGGGGTGAGCTGGGGTAGACGGAGAGGCGAGGGAGGAAGAGGAGGAGGAGGAGGAGAGAAAGAGAGAGAAAGAGAGAGAGAGAGAGAGTGTGTGAGAGAGAGAGGAGAGAGAGAGAGAGAGGGAGATAGAAAGAGAGAGGAGAGAGAGAGAGGAGAGAGAGAGAGAGAGAGAGAGAGAGAGAGAGAGAGAGAGAGAGAAAGAGAGTTAGAGAGAGAGAGAGAGAGAGACAGACAGACAGAGAGAGAGAAAGAGAAACAGACAGAGAGAGAGAGAGAGAGAGAGAGAGAGAGCCAGAGAGAGAGAAAGAGAGATAGACAGAGAGAGAGAGAGAGAGGGGGGGGGGGGGAGAAATAGAGCAAAGGAAGAAGAGAACAGAGTAGGAGGTAGAGGAGAGAGTCAGACAAGATATGTGAGTTGAGGAAGAAAATGAGAGGGGAAGAGAAAAAGGCAGGGGGGAGAGGAGGAGGTAAGAGAGTCAGATAGAGAAATAGGTGATGCAGACTAAGGAGGAGGAGAGAGTATGAGAGAAAAGAGAAAGATGGAGAGAAGAGAAAGGGAGAAGAGAGAGAGAGAGTCTGCAGAATTAGAGCAAATACAGAGGGAGAGTCTGTGCATGTGTATGTATGTGTATTGTTGGAATGAGAGATGAAGACAAAATTATGTTTTAATGTACTTTTTAACAAGTAGAAAGAGATGTTATGGGGAGATCACAAAATATATGCAGAACAGAAGAAGAAGAAGTAAAAGAAAAGAATTATATAGATAAGAATGAGAGTATAAGCATCTTGAATCTTTGTGAAAGATCACAGAACCAAGGATAGGATTAGAATAAGATGAAGTAAATAAAATATATATAGATAAGAATGAGAATATAAAAGCGTCTAAAATGTCTGTAATCATTATAACAGATAAAGAGGCATTATCGGTATATTAAAAATGGCATTGTCAAAACATGTAGACTCCAATGCATATTAGAGGCAGATTGTATAGCCATTGGAGAGAGGTTAATTAGAAGGACCGCATATGGAGCAGTGTTAATTACCCCTACAAATATTGGCTCAGATCTGACCCTCTACCCATTCCCCGTAGTTGACTGGCGCTGGGATGCAGTGAACTGCGACAGGATAGAAAATGAGAGTAAAGAAAGAGGAGCGAAAGAAGAAAAGAAGATGATAGAAAGTAGACTGGAAGGGGAATGATGAAGTATGATTGGGAGTGGAAGAATAATTGATGGAAGAACAGTGGAGAAGAAAATTAGAAAGGAAAATAGAGAAGAAGAATAGAAAAGATGATAAATAGTGTACTCGAAGAGGAAGTGGAGAGATGGAGTATGATTGGGAATGAGAGAGTAAATGAAAGAAGGAAAGCAGAGAAGAAGAATAGTAAGAATGGTTTATGTATTGGATAGGAGGGAGTGAAGGAATAAAGAACAAATGGAACAGTACAAAGAAAAGGGCAAATAAACAAAGGAAAGTAAGAGACAAAGACACAGTAAGAGAGATCATTTATAAAAACAAAGTAGGAGAAGAGAGGAGGATATTTGAAAAAGGAAAGGAAGAGAAATATGAGAGAGATATGACAGGAGTGATTATATTTACCACATGCTGTTGATAGGTTATTAACCCAATTTTGACTGAGCCTGCGTATTTGTGGCCTGGCTTTTACTCCTCTCAAATATTTAGCAGCACGACTCCTGTGTAATCTGCTGTAAGGACCATAGTCAGCACGCTATGCATAAACTTGAAACTCTCTTTGACGGCAATGGACTTTTAATTTGTTCACCCCCTGTAATGTGAACAAAACACATGAAGACTTAAGCTACACCCCTTTGGTTACTGCAGTTTCATGGCTAATTTTGACAGCCTAATTTAACCAGGGTTTACGAAGCCTGAAAATATAACTGAGAGCAACAGGTTGATCCTATTACCAACTAAGGGAGTGTTTCACCAAGCTGTTGAAAAGCTACAGATGACTTTATGCATGACTTGTGACCTATTCTTGTGCTAAATCAGGTTCTTAATGATTTTGATTCCCATCAGCTAGAGTTGAAATCTGATCAATGAAAATGAAATTCTTGATGTTAACAGGCATCTGAATACAAAGTTTATGATTCGTCAAATTTGATTGTTGGAAATTAACACCTACATATTATTTTAAAACAAGAACAAATGTGGGTCAAAAAATAGGTCACCAATTGTGCGTAAAGTAATGAGTAACTTAAGAACAGCTTGGTGAAACACTCCCAGGAGAAAAATGACCCACCCCCACGTGCTGATGATGGGTAATTACTGGATACAAGAGGAGCATCTCATCTCATCTCATCTTTTCATCTCTTGTTATCTCTTCCTTTTCCAGTGCGGTTGGTACTGGGGGCCGATGAGCTGGGACGATGCCGAGATGCGGCTGGAGAACACGCCGGACGGCTCCTTCCTGGTCCGAGACAGCTCCGATGACCGCCACATCCTCAGCTTGACCTTTCGAGTCCAGGGCAGCACGCACCACACACGCATCGAGCACCATAACGGTAAGCGCTTGACCACTCTGCTCCAGATAAAAGGCCACTCCGTAGGATTTCCTTCTATCATTTACTAAAAAAAAAAAAATACAATGAAGATGCACGCACAAGCATACACTTGTATGTATTTCAAGAGTTTTTTTATGATTTTATTTCACTTTGCTCAGATGATGCTTTTTTATTTTTTCTTGTGTTGATATCCCCCATGACTTGGTATGACAACATAGTCACCTGCAAAGTTGTTTTCATGTTGATGTAAAATTAATGCCAAAGAGCAGTTGGAGTGGTACACATCTTTCTTTCTTTCTTTCTCTCTCTCTCTTTCTATCTTTCTGTCCGTCACTCTATTCTTTGCACCATGTAATTAACATGGAGGTTTTTTTCTACCATCAAGCTTCGGCTTTGTTATAAAATACCTCCTGTTTGAATTTCCTTCATTTTGTACAATGTATTATACGATAAACTTTCATTCCATCCAGTTTCAGCTGATTTTGAATAGCCTGTTATTTGCTTTTCATTCATTTATGTTCTATTAATGTTCTTGAATATCTGCATGCCATTATGTACTTATTGACACATGAATTTGCCTTTGTATTTTTAATTGATGTACCGGTATTGGAAATGAAGCTGAAAATAAACAATTCAAATCAAATCAAATCAAATATATCAAAAATATGTACACAAACACAGACACGTAGACATGCGCATATACACCCACTCACACATACACATTAACCCACGCATGCACATACACCCACACACACAGCGCATACAACGTACACATACCTAGTCTCATGACACACGTATTACTCAACCACTTTACAAGATTAAAAATCAAACATAATGATCATGAACGGTGTAGTGTGCGTGAAGATAAAAGCTTTCACACATGAACGTGCTATCCATACATGATTATGTTTACACAGAACTCAACACTTGTTGGGGTGAGATGCGGGAGAGGGGAGGTGATGGTGGGGGGGGGGGGGGGGGCTGAGAGATTGGGGGTCCATTAGCTGTCTGCTTAATTAGCTGTGATTGATTATTTTCCTTGACGGTGTTATTATTTAGTATGAGTCATATCTCATAGATTGTTCTCCATGCTGTGATGACATATTTAGAAGAGGGTATTTAGCTAATAGTGAGGCAAATGAATAAATACCATTCATATATCATTACATGTTATGTTATATAATATCAAATAAAAAAATCAATTTTGTACACTCAGACAAATTGCTGCATTGAAAAGCATAGTACAGAAACATATGTTTATTTTAGTGTTCAATTGTGTGGCAGTACATTATGTTAAGCCAGTGAATTTAAAATTGCACTTTTATTTATTTATTTATCTTTGATATTCACATAAAAATCCTTACTCAAATACACCTAAACATAAAATTGAAATGTATCTTTTTATAAAAGCTATTCAAAAATAATTTAATCATCAAATAGATATATTTTTATCATTCTTTCAATTTACTTTTTGATCTTTTCACGTAAGAAAAGCTGATGATATTCAATTAAATGAAAAACTTTATTTCACTCAATGCAAGAACACAGAAAAACAATAGATGTACACACAAATATAAGTAGAAGATAAATATATAAAAAACAGAAAAACAATATTGCTTTAGAGTGTAGTAGTCAGGAAGGAATGATTTTTTAATGGGCTGACCCAAAAATTATATTGAGAGTTCAAAAATTTGTGAGGTTAGACAATAACAAACACAGAACTAGACCAAAATTATAACAAAGCACATTAAATTACAATATAATACAATGCCACATATGAAGTTGAGAATCTCATTTTTTTTTATCCCTCGTAAGTATCTTTTCACAATTTTTCCAAAAATTAATACTACTTGCGTTGAAATTTAATTATAAGATTAAGTCATATGGCATGTGGTATTTATGACCCGCAAATGTTAATTTCCTGTTTTGTTCTCTGGAAAAGAATGCTCCAAGTCCTCGTGCAATATACAGAGCTTAGCCTCAGGTGCTATGGCGATAACCTTTGAGTAGGCGATAATATAATCAAACTAGTGGGATATTATGAGGCATGTGTTCACACTCACAGATTTGATGATTTAAATCACTATGAGCGTTTGAACATGGCGGTGAATTATTCCCTGAAGGATTAAACACACAAGAAAGTAATATGCAATACAATATCTTCTCGGTTAGTGCTGTTATCTGGTGATATCAGTGACCATATTTAGCCAATTATTTCTGTTTTGTATGTGATTTATTAGTTTCAGAGTGAAGTTCTTCCCACTCTATTTTGCAAGTCTCTTGAGGAATATCGTCCATTGTCTTCCTCTTGCTCACTTTCCCTCTATTTTCCATGTCAGAGTTATTTTTTCAAGTCCTTCTTTTTGTGGAAGAAGTGTTAACAAAAGATACTTATTACTCAATTAGATACTGAACCTTAAATATGTGTTATGGGTGCATATTTTCACACAAGTATTGCAAACATTAAACCCATAGAGCTACAGTTTGTATGGCATGTTAAGGATACATCTGAATGTTGTCAGCACTGACAAGTTGTCTTTCTCCGACATTTACCATAGTAACAGTCAGAGGCTAGTGCCTCTCAGCCAATCAAAACCGAGGATTTCACTGAAATTGTCAGCACTGACTATTTAGTCAGTGCTGACAGCTTTCATGAAACGCCCTCCTGGACAATGCCCCTATTGCAAAGCTGGCCGGATTAATTTATCAGCCCCCACATGGGCTATTGCACTGGTTTCAGGATGATTATTAAGACGCAGTTTTAACTTATGGCTCTTTTCCTGAATCACAAAATAACAACCTCATTTGTTATCATTGGGCTAATACAGATGCCCTTAGGCCCCGTTCATATACCATCATCATGATGATACCGCTTTATTACCGATGCATGTGGGTAACAAAGTTTCCAGTGAGCCTTTTTAAACACCGTTCATACACACTAAAAAAGCCATAATATTGCAGTATTTTGGTCACGGTGGACTCTTCCCACACCCCTAGGTAGAGCAAACACATGATGGTGAGATGTTCCACTCAGCCATACGAGCGTCGCGATAAAGAAATCACATGCCAGAGCGCAATACACAAGCCACAACATTTACGCCTATTTTGCGGACGCATTTTATAAGATTTGCTTACCGCAATTTTACGAGGTCTTGATCTGCAAAATAGCCGGAAAAAAGGAGGAAGCAAATACTACATTATTTAGTGACTCCCGTTCATATACGCAATACATTGGCAAAATTGCTGCAAATCTTCCGCTTATTTTGCGCATAAGTGGCATATGTGAACGCGGTTCTAGAGAGACCTATTGACAGATCTGACTTTCTTCATCATTAGTAGGGTGATATTCCGGAAGCACTGCACTATCTTTGCATCAACGCCGACACTGACTGGTGATGGGCAGGTGCACATTCTATGATTTCATTATTTGATGAGCATTGATTCATCAGCCGGATAAACAGCTTTGTTTTTAAACTGCTGCGCATTTGTAATTTCATACAAAGAATTTTGTTGAAGGGCTATTTCAAACAAAAAAAGGACAGGCAGATAAGCAGCTTTGTCTACTGCTTATTTGTAATTTTGAAGAAAGAATTTTGATGAAGGGCTGGTTCATACAAAAACCAGGCAGATATACAGCTTTCTTTTTAAACTCCTGCTTATTTGTAATGTCATCCAATGAATTTTGATAAAGGGCTATTTCATACAATAAAACAGGTGGATTTATAAGAAGATTTTTTTTTAACTCCTGCTCACTTGTAATATCAGACAAAATGGATTTTAATGTTTCATACAAAAAGTGCTTTGCCACTGATTGTAATTGGACAAGTTGAATCTGTTGGTAGCCCAGTGCAACTGTGACTCTTTATTTTACATTAACGTTTAAAGGGAATATACTGTCCTGGGAAGACAAAAAGCCTTCAAAATGATGATTATAAGCGATCCCCTTGCCAATGTCTTAAATTCATGTATTATCCATTTTAGAAACTTGCTGATTTGTGATTTAATCAGTAATTACTCCAAATGTGGATCATTTGAGGGCGAATGTTTCTGAAATAGACAATACATGAATTTAAGACCATTGGTAAGAAGATTGCTCACGATTATCCTTTTGAAGGCTTTTTGTCTTCCCAATGCAGTATATTCCCTTTAATGTGCCACTTGTGTTTTTTTTAACCATTTATACACACAAATTCCATCAAGCAGCATTTTGTCAGGTGCAGAAAGGGTTGATCTAAAAAAAAAACATTTTTATGAAGGTGAAAGAGAGAGATAGAGAAAGAGAGAGTGAGAGAGAGGAGAGAAGAGAGAGAGAAAGAGAGAAAGGGAGGGAGAGAGAGAAAAAGAGAGAGAGAAGAGAGAGAGAGGAAAAAAAGGAGGGAGAGAGAGATAGAGAGAAGGAGAAAGGGAGGGAGAGAGAGAAAGAGAGAGAGAGAGAGAGACAGAGAACACACCTTAGCTGTTGTACACAGACATCTATCTATTCAAATTCAAATTGTTTGATATCAAATCCTTCATGGATTTAATACACTGTACATTACCTGGTTACACTGATTTCATATTTCTGTTAAAAATTGTGAGATGTGCATTAATGTCACATGAATCCATGTACATGATTTAATCTTGATAAAAAGCAACAAATATGAAAGTAATTTTTGTAATATGTGCAGAAGAAGTAGTGTGGTAATTGTGTGATAAACAGTAATCAAACTGAACAATAACTTTTCCAGATCGATTCCAAACAGAAATTTATACCTGTTGCCAAAGATAGCATGTAGTAATCCATCTGATCGGCATAAATGTCACATTAGTTCATGTACATGATATAATTCTGATAGAAAGAAACAAATGTGAAAGTTAGTTTCTTTATATGTGCAGAAGAAATAGTATGGAATTGTGTGATGAACAGTAATCAAACTGAACAATAACTTTTCCAGATCGATTCCAAACAGAAATTTATCCTCCGTTGCCAAAGATAGCATGTAGTAATCATCTGATTGGGAAATTTCCTTTCTGCTCACTTAGTGATTAAATCTTCAGTTTGGAGTAGGAGGTCTTCAATAAATCAATATCACAAGATGGCGGATAGTATCGGGTATTTAGAGTCAACATCGGTGGGCGGATAGTATCGCGTATTTAGAGTCAACATCAGTGAGCGGATAATCCCTAGGACTTTACCCACGTTCAAGTTTACGTTCATAAAAAAACAATTCATGCCACCGCGTGTATACTCTACCCTCTCGGAGCAACAATTACTCTGGTTAATATTGAAAGGAATATGGGATTTATCCCAGGGAGTTGACGGAGAAATCTTGAGAGCGTCTTCTCGGAAAGGCCTCCTCGAGAAGATTTCCCGGAGGAACGGGATGCTTCACGTGCTTAATCCCAGCCCACTTGGTGGCGTTTTGCTCTCAGAAATCCCAGCAAGAATTGTCTTAAAGCATTACCATCTTAACTCCTTTTTCTTGTGGTAAGAGCAAAAAATTCTTTGCCAGTGCGTTGTCATAGATGCACTTACTGGTAGACACCAGAGAGATAGGGATGGTAGACCATTGATGATGGAGTTTGCTTGGGTTGTCAGTAGAGATGACATTAAGTTTTGATAGAGGGGTGATTTACTTGAAGAACAACCACACGTTCAACTATCCATGTGTCGTAACCCAAAGCCAATCAGATATTAAAAGAAGAATAATCATCAAAATTGTTGATGCATGTTTATTTTGTTTGGGTTGTCAGTGTTACTGGGGTAATTCTTTATTAAGATTGAAGTACATAGGGGGCGTGTTTTGACCACAAATTAATGAATGTATGTATTCTGTCTAACCATCCTTCTATATTTGCTCGATTCTCTTTCTTCAGATTGTCCAAAATCTTAATTTCTAGCCATTACTCATTGCTTGATTCCAAGGTTACAAAACAACAATGCTTACATCATTCCATTTATATGTGTGTTTGGCTGATAAGACGCATATATCCAGATGTGCTTGTGTTCCTCTTTAAAACAAGAACCCTCATCAAATTCTCAAGAATCTTAATTTCTACCGGTAGTCAGTCATAATTGCTTGACCCCAGGTTTAGGAAATAGTCGTTCTATTTATGTTTTTGGCTGATGGGACTTACTTATCCAGATGTGGTAGTGAGCTTCATTAAAACAAGAACCCTCATCAAATTCTCAAGAAACTTAATTTCTAGTCATGAATAATTGCTTTGAGTCCAGGTTTAGGAAATAGTCATTCCATTTATGTTTATGTGTTTGGCTGATAGGACATACTAATCCAGAGGCGCAAGTGTGCCTCTTTAAAGGGAGTATACTGTACTGGGAAGACAAAAAGGCCTTCAAAAGGTGATTGTGAGCAATCTTCTTGCCAATGGTCTTAAATTCATATATTGTCCAATTTAGAAACTCGCTGAAAGTTATTTGCCCTCATATGATCCACATTTTGAATAATTAGTGATTAAATCCAAATCCTCGAAATGTTCGGCCCGAACAATTTGAAGATTTGTGATTGAATCACTAATTACTCCAAATGTGCATAATTTTAGGGCAAATAATTTGAAGCAAATTTCTAAAATCGACAATACATGAATTAAAGACCATTGGCAAGAAGATTGCTCACGATCACCTTTTCAAGGCCGTTTTGTCTTCCTAGTATAGTATACTCCCTTTAAAACAAGAGCCCTCATCGAGTTTCAGATCTGGCGGCGCTCCTTCACCTGTACGTAACACCAGCCCCCGAGGCTTGGGTCTTTACCCCCCCCCCCCCCCCCCACCGCATAGGCTCCGTGGCCGATATGCCGCAGCGTGACGTCATTAATGCTTGATTCTATTTCACTCGATCGCCATTGATCCCGTAACATTAGCCTTTTAATCAGCCGAGCTTATAGAAGTCAGAAGTCGGCGCGGAAAACGCTCCCCACTTTCGGGGGAGAGAGAGAGAGAGAGAGAGAGAGATAGAGAGAGAGAGAGATGGAGAGAGAGATAGAGAGAGAGGGAGGAAAAAAAAACGAAATTGAAATTAAAAAACCTGCCGGGAATCGGGGAATTGTCTTCAGGCGGACGGTGCAATGAAGAACTCGTATTGCGGGTTGTGGAGAGAGGTTATCTGGCAGCGGTGGCTTTGATAGTTCTGTAAAGATAGGTTTCAGACTGAACGGTGGACGTTACACTAACTTTATTGAAACTTAATGTGAGGTTTTGGCATATATCCCAAGGCATGGATTATGGTCGCACCATGGTGACTGACAGTTTGTATCATGTGCATAAACCTCAACCACTATGCGCTCTTTACATGCACAAAAGTCACCTAAATGTGATATTTTCCAAATCTGTAAGTCACTGCCTGATCCTATTTTTCTTTGCCCTTTTTTTTAGTGATCAATCAATCTTATTGATAAAAATAACTATAATATAAATAAATAACCGTCTTGTGTCTTAATACTTCAACCAGGGCCCTGTTGCATAAAACTTACCATTGATGGTAACTTTGCTACCGATGGCAGCTTATAGGGTAACATTGAAGTCGAGTGGCTGTTTAGCAATGTTACAATGGTAGTTACCTGTTATGACAGAGTTACCATTAATGGTTAGTTTTATGCAATGGGGCCCAGGATTAGGAGTTTAAATGGGTACCTGTTAGGATGTGGACGATTATGTGAATGATCTTGACCCAGCGCAGATACTCAGCGCAGATACTCACCAAGGAGTAGAGATGGTGCACATATTCGTGTATGATGCATTCTTGTGTCTAAGCAAGTAGGGCTATAATTGGAACATCTGGCTCAATTCTGTCTCCAGACTGTGAAATGGGACAGGCCCTCTATACTTTTTACCAAAAAAAAAACATGGATAATATTTCAATAGACTATTTTTTGTGATGTATGCATATTTTATTCACGTTAATTGAACAATATTGTACATGTACATCATTAATGGTGACCCCAATGCTTGTCCAAGGTTTGGCCGAGTAGCAACTAATATATACAGAGTGAGATCCACCCATTGAGACTGAAATATGAAATGCAGGTGAATGTAATAACGTATTACTACGCAGTTAACCCTTTGTGTGCTGGGTAAACGAATTGCCTTCGTAGAAGCTTGAGCACTATCGTATTTCATCCTGACTTCTCCTGATTTGTTTGGTTTTGTTTGTCTATTCCTCGCTCACACACTTTTCTGTTGTATTGCTGGATTAATCGTACGCCTTTTGATTTTTGTTCTCGATTTGTTTTCATGTTGTTTCTTGAGTTGTTTATGATTTCTTTTGTTTATTTCTTTGGTCAATTTGTTTTATCCGTATTCCGAAGTGTTCTTTTAATCCACATTATTTTGGGGTCTATACGATTTACAAGCTTGCTTTAAATAGGCCCCATTCATATTTCTTTACCTATATCCACTGTATGTTTGATATTGACCATTATGTAATATTTTGCATCATTATACTAGTTTTGTTTATGTCAAAGACTGACTATGTTGATGTATTATTGCTTTTATTTTTACATGTATTGAACAGAAATATGAATAAATTGAAATTGAAAAAAAAAATTGAAAAAACTGCTGCCCTATAGGATCCATGTGTCTTACTTGCGAAAATAAATAAACATGGCGTGTAAAGAGTTAAGGGGGAAGTTATGAAAACATACCGAAAAGCGGCTTATTGTGATTTTACATGTTTGTCTTCCTCTGCAGGTAAATTCAGCTTTTGGTCACAGCCCACCACCCACGGGAGCTCCTCCATTGTCGAGTTCATCGAGGAGGCCATGCGACACTCCCGCAACGGGCGCTTCCTCTATTTCCTGCGGCCCCGCTGGCCCGGTCTGCCCCCCGTTCCCCTCCAGCTCCTCTACCCCATCTCCCGCTTCCAGAAGGCCCGCTCCCTCCAACACATGTGCCGCTTCGTCATCCGGCGCCACGTCAGGCTGGACCACATCGACGCCCTGCCGTTGCCGAGGAGACTACGGGAGTACCTCCGGGAGGGGCAGTATTACACCCCCGATGATATCAAACCTTAAGGAGGACACAGGTAGCATTTTATTCATAAAGCTGTAATAGAGAAAGTAACTTTCAGCTTATTAGAAAACACATATTTGTCACCCTCCACTTCAAAACAAATAGTAAGTCACCAAACTATTAATTCATTTTATAAGTCAGAGAGGGGCAAGTATTACACCCTGGTGATATCAAGTCTAAGGAGGATAAACGGCATAAAGCTGCATAAAGCAGTAATACAGGAAGTATTCTCAGCTAATTAGAAAAAAACATTTATGTCGCCCTCCACTGCAAAACAAATATTAAGTCGCCAAACAATCATTCATGTTTTAACTCAGAGATATGCAGTGATTCAAGGATTAAACTGGTAGCTTTTAATGTCATCATTATGCAATGGACGGAAAATGATATTCAGTTTATTATCAGGTGTTCATAGAAATGCTGTTGACTTAATTTGTCATTCGTAGGAAGTTGTGCTCGAACCAACTTTAACTATTTTATTTGAATTGACGAGTCTTTATCAGGTTTAATGATGAGTGATTTATGTATTGTATATGTAAATGCAATATTTCAATTATGTACTTGAAAACAGACTTGCCTTAGGATAATTCACAGGCAAAGACAATGGTCATTGAGTCTGAAACGATAAAGTCTAGCTCCCAAATGTTAAAGCAGACTTCTAGCTTAAGTTCTGGCTTAAGTTGCGTCACATTGTCGCAATAGAATAAATGTTCGTAACTGTTTTATTGTAGAAAAACTGGATATGAATACACATTGCTTACACCCCTTTGCCAAGGAACAATATGCGAACAATCTTTGGGCGTACACCTAATGAGTAACATATATGACCTACATACCATCAAATCAGGATAGAATTACCAGGTATTACTTTTTATTTTAGCATATTCTCTAATTCTTCAATGGGGCACTCATAATTCAAGATTATATGAAAATGTTGCTTATTTACAGTGTTTAGGGTAAAACTGCATTCAACAGCCTGCAATGCAATTACACATGCACTTGTTATGTCTCACACATTCAACATTGAACCATGTTTACGGTGAAATCAAGTAATATCAAGAGTGAAATTTTCAGTTCTAATAGGTCTCAATTTCTTAATATGGTCCATTGCTACTCGTACTCCTGCAACCCCCCTTCTCTTTCCAAAAACTCCTCTCCCAAGTTGGAATCAGCCTCAAGTTTTTATCCCCAAGTTTTTTGACACCCATCTCTGAGCACTTTAAATGTTAAAGACTGTATGTAATTAGTTCTGTAGATCTGTCTCAATATTCTGATTTCTTTTGGAAATTCTCCGTTTTTCACCGGTTTTCCAGCTTCCCTCAACTTAGCCGCCCCCTTTCCTTCTCTCTTGTTATGTACACCATCCCTAATTTCAAAGCAGCCAATAGTTTGTATCCATTAATGATTTGACACCCTTTTCTAAGCACTTCAAATGTTGAAGACCATTTAGCATATGTTCTGTAGATCTTAATATTCTTAATTCTTCTGTAATTTCTCCTTTTTTGACTATTTTTCCTGCTTCCATCAACTTATCCCCCCCCCCTCTTCTTATGTCCTCCATCCCCACTTTCAAATCGACCAATAGTATTTATCCATGAGTTATTTGACCCTCCTTTTTGAGCAAATAAAGATTGATCGAAGGTCACATGATCTTCATTACACCATTATTTCATTACCCCTTACCTTTAACTCCCCCTTCCCCCGTCCATTTTTATCTCTCGATTCTCCCCCTTCCTCCGCCCCCACTCGCAATGGAGTCAAAAGTCATCGTCCATGAGTAATACAACACTCCTCACTAAGTACTCGTAGCTCTACCAGGCCGTGAATAATGATGTCTTCATGTGGAGCTAGCTTTGAGATGCTTCCATTTTGTCCGCACGAGACAACTAGAGCTGACCTCCCAAGCAACCCTTTGAAAGATGTTTTCTCATGGCAAATTTTAAATTTGACTTTGAGCAGTTGGAAAATATTAATTTTTACTCACAGATAGGCTTACTTCTAAAAGTAGATTTGAGGAATATTTGCAAAATGTTAGCATCATTTTATTTTCAGCTGCATATTTTAATAGTGTCAAATCATGCATGATTTTTGCAATTTTTGTAATTGACTCTGGAGAGGGGAGGGGGGGTGGCAGGTGAAAGCAGCTGGCACAAGTGCGGAAAATACTCTCATGTAGAACCTTAACCTTCATAGTACCAATCAATTGTAGTCCCATGTTGATTACAACACAATTTCTTACCTATGGGACTGACAAGGTTAATGGAGGTAAATATATTTCAATCTAATTGTCGCGACCATGATAGTAAGCATCTGCCGGTATGTTGGTTAATCCTCTCCCATCATGCTCTCTGCTCTGCCAGTGACTTGGCTGAGTTTGAAGCGCTGTGTGACGGAGCTCCCCTCAAGGCGTGATGGTAGTGGGGCTCGGGTCACGAGCCGTCATTCATCGTGGCCTGTAAGAGACCTTATTAGCTCGTCAGTCACAATTTGCGCTCATCCAATTTTGTGAGACGGGTGGTGGCAGGAGCCCTGTTTCCACTGTGAGTTTTGAGACTGCTTTGAGGTGGTATATTTAATAGCAATATACACTCATGCCTATAGAACTACAATGACCCTGTTTTCACCATGATTTTGAGACTGCTGTGAGGTTGTGTATCAAAAATGTGCACTGATCACACTAGTAGAACTATGGTGACCCTGTTTCCACAATGGTCTTTGGATTGTTCTGTTGGGATACTACAACATATACTCATTGAAATAGAGGGACCTGTTTTCACAAGACTTTAAGCCTGATTTGATGCTATGCAATGTCCACTAATGATTTAAAGGGACCCCGCTTCCAATGACATTGGGACTGTTGTTTAATTGTGCATTGTATGATGCTCTTTTGAATGAAGGTTTTGTGTTTCTACCGTGAGTTTGGGACAATTATAACAGGATGCATTATTACACTTGTCAATGAATAATGGGGCCCTTGTGTCCATGGTGATTTTCATGTAGGATAGATATCACTATGTGAACAGGCCAGTCACTGTTTATATTCTTACCAAGAATATTGGAAGCATTATGAACTTTCGAATTGTGTTTTTGTTTCACTGCTATAGTCTGAACAAGGTCAAAGATATCCTTAGAAATTGATTGAAAACTTGTGATGGCAATTTTGTGTCTCATTGCTCTGGTGTATAAACATCCAATTTTGTCTATGTAGTGTGAACAGGTTCAAAGATGTCCTGACTAAAAATAGAATGAAAACTTGTGATTCCAATTTCGGGTCTTATTGTCATGATACGGATAACCATCCACATTTGTGTCCATAGTGTAAACGGGTCAAACAGTATCCTAAGAAGTGAATGAAAACCTGTGATTTCATTCAATTTTGTCCGCTCCTGCTTCTAGTTCGGGAATCATACACTGCAGGATAAAATGGATAAGTCGGTGCTGACAACCTCAATATGCTGTCAGCGGTTTCAAAATATCAGGTGATATCAATTTTCCGTCTCGTCTCGTATTGGGTGATGGTCACATGACATTGATACCGCTACTAATGATAATGATATGCCAGTTTTATATTGCTCAGTTAGTACGCAAATAGAACTCAACTGTGCGTTTATAGCAGGGGCGGAATGACTTGAGCTAAATTTTCCGAACCATGGTTCCCTCCGTGTTTATGAGGAATAGATGACAAAGCAATAGTGAGAAGTGCAGTGCAGAAGTTAAAAGGAAACTTTTCGGCAGAACTGTTTAAATAATGACAGTCTGTGTGACTGGAACTTATGGCTATATCAAAGTCGTAATGTAGCTTACCCATTTGAACAGATTTTGTTTTGATATGAATTTAGTAGACCTGCACAAACAAGTGTCAGATTTCTATACTTAGGCAAAGGCACGTTATCCATAAAATAAAAGGCTAAATTAATCTGCACCTGTCAACATTTGAAGACCAAAACAAGTTGTTTCCAGTCAAGTTTTGATAATTCAGGTAAATGTG
Organism: Arbacia lixula; assembly: GCA_963669155.1. Classification (NCBI taxonomy): domain Eukaryota; kingdom Metazoa; phylum Echinodermata; class Echinoidea; order Arbacioida; family Arbaciidae; genus Arbacia; species Arbacia lixula. The sequence continues at coordinate 11,106,119 of OZ022595.1, read as the reverse complement.
TACAGGTACAGTGTATAAAAAGCAGTAGTAAGCAGAGTAGAAACCATGATTTCAGGGGGTTTACTTTGGTTTATTCTAACAAACTGCCTGAATTATTTTTAAAAGGTTATCAGGTGTTAGTCAAAATCCCGTGATATTTGACTGAAGCTCCCCTAAACTGTTTTAAGAGCTGATGCGAAGCCCTGGGAAAGAAATGGATATCACACCAGAATTAGCCTAGCGTCTATTTTGGGAAAAGTGAGGGCTGGGAGCGAAGGAAAGAGGGAGAGAGAGGGAAGAGAGGAAGGGAGAGGGAATGAGAGAGAGAGACAGAGAGAGACAGAATGAGAGACAGAGACAGAGACAGAGACAGAGACAGAGAGAGAGTGGGATAGAGGAAGGGAGAGAGAGTAAGTGTGTAAGAGGGAGGGAAGGAAGAAAAAGAGGGAGAGCAAGGAGGAGAGAGAGAGGGGGAGGGGAGATAGTGTATGAGAGAGAAGTATATTAAAATATATATATGAATCATACATATGAATCATATATATGTATATGTATACATGTTTATATATATATATATATATATTGTTATAATAAAAGAGAGAAAGTGACAGAGGGAAGGAGAGAGAGATAAAGTGTGTGAGTGAGAGATAGATATAGTGCGAAAGAAAGATAGGGCGAGCAAGAGGGAGAGATACAGATAGCCAGACAGAGTTAGAGACAGAATCGCTGATGCATTTTGCTTAGTCACGCATAATAACGTTGACAGGTTGAAATTGGTGTAATAAAATCATTTTATGCAACATTGTGCCCATAATCTGGCCTTGCAGGGTGATCATTAGATTAGTATGGAAGGTCATTATCACAAAATAATATCGCGTGATTGACTGGTCATATACATGTGTCTGTGCCCTTTGCCCAAGTTATCAAAGGGACATGTTTGCTTCATTCCCCGCTTTTGCGTTATTGTTTTAATCCTGATTTTTTTCTACTTATTCATAGAGTATCATCACATGATAGTGAAACAAACAGTTGTTGTACAATGCTGAGGCAAATTCCTCTCTGTTTTTGTCCCCCAAATCATGTATTTACAATCATTTTTCTTTACTGAGAGGGTTAACCCTCTCATTACTATTGGAATGGAGTAGTGTAGTAAGTCAGTAGAGTTTTCCGGGGGCCCTGTTGCATAAAATGTGCCATTGATGGTAACTTTCCTACCACTGGCAACTTCTATGCAAACCTTGAATTTGATTGGCTATTGAGCAATGTTACCATGGTAATTATCATTGATGAGTAGAGTTACCATCAATGGTAAGTTTTATGCAATGGGGCCCAGGCCTGGCACTGAGAGGGTTAACAGCGACGGGAATTGTTGCGATCCAGGCAGTAGTCAGAAGTGCGCAGGGGAAGCCCTAATAATCATCCCTTGAACATGAGATGGCTGCCAGATTACACTGGCTCAGACTGGAGACTCAGGCTGGGGTGTGCTGCAACGCAGAAGGGGCGCGTTCAGACACGGTCTTACATCACTCGACATACCCATACTGTCCTTATGAATATGAGAGTGTGTTCAGACACAGCCGTATATGAATCAGAATACCCATACTGTCCGTATGAATATGAGAGTGTGTTCAGACACAGCCTTATATGAATCAGAATACCAATACTGTCCGTATGAATATGAGAGTGTGTTCAGACACATCCTTACATGAATAGGCACACCCATACTGTTCTTATGAATATGAATTTATGTTCAGATATAGTCTTGTATGATTCAGAATTCCCATCCCACACTGTTCTTGTGAATATGAAAAACGTGTTCAGATATATCCTATGAATATGAATTGGCACACCCATACTGTTCTCATGCATATGAGAGTGTGTTTACACACAATCTTACATGAATCAGTGAAGCCATACCGTATTATGAATAAGAGAGTGTGTTCAGACTAAAACAAAAGTTAAGTGAGGGTGTGTTCACATTAGAACTATTTATGGGAAGCAGCATCAGGGTTGTGCATTCTGACATTAAAATGGTATGGTGCTTATTTATGTAAGGATGTGTTCAAACTTACACATGTATTATGAGGGGGAGATTCACTGTAATTAATCTATATATCATCTGATATCACAGGGAAAAAGCTCAGAGAATGAACGATGTTGGGAAATTGTGAATACATGCTCTTAATGGTCCAATAGATGATATAGCGTATTCAGACCTTCAAGAGGACACTTCACACAATAAAATGTGAACACGGCCACTACTCATTATGCAATAGATTTGTAATAGTAGAACATGCTTTCCATTAGTATGACTGAGATAACTGCACTCACATGAAATGTGAACACGGCCACTGCTCATTATGCAATAGATTTGTAATAGTAGAACATGCGTTCCATTAGTATGACTGAGATAACTGCACTCACTTCCCTACCCCGGGCACAAAACGACGCTTAGCATACTACCCCGTTTCAGATCAGCAGCCTATGAATCCGTTGACCTACATCCAAAACAAAAAAATTTGGGCTGCCTTATTTTTGGGGTGAAGTATTTGTTTTGCCGCAAAGAGATGTGAATATTTGTCTTGATGAGCACATAGCAGTGCATCACTCTGTCGTCTGTCCTTCATGATGTGGTGATTGTGAACCGCACAGTCATGTACTTTTGTGATTTCTTGTTGGATCCCCCCACTGTTTAATACATTTGGGACCACCACAAATATGTGGTTTAGCGCTTTTAATAAAAACATGATAAAAAATGCATCAAAAGAGCATAAATTTCTGCACAAGATGAATCCATTTTTGTTGTTATATTACCTTCCTCATGATTTTTTTGAAGCGAAATTTGGGTCAAATAATCACTAGATCTTTAAATTGGTAACACATTCAGAAGGTCAAAATCATAATTTTGCTTTTCAAAATGTATTTGATGTTTTGTTGATATTCAGGATTTAGGATATAAGTATGATTATGACAAAAATAGCTGTCAAGCAAAAAGCCAAATCATTATTAATTTTGCTCTAAAAAGGCCTTCATCGCAAACGAGACATGTATCTTGGTCCATCTCACCGAACTTCAGGCAATTCATACTGTGATGAAAGCGCAATGGCAGTCTGAATCCTTTTGCGATTGCCTGTTTGATTTTTGTTGGTGGATATGTGATGACATTAGAAGGAGATCTCAAGTCTTTAGAAAGAGGAATCAAAAGATACAAAGCTTTGTTACAAGAACCTCTCATATTCAGTGAAATAACCTAAAAACAACAAAATTGTGTGTGTGTGTTTTGGGGATAACGTTGACGTGCCCCCATAGAAAAGCCAGAGGCTCAAAATCCGCTGAGCCTATTCTGAAATCTGTCATGGATGGACTTTTTTTCGTAAGGACACAAAGCTCATTGGGGCAGCCCTACTCTGGCTGCGTGAATGTGCTCTTTAATATCCTGTCAGCAAATTGGATTTCTTGTTGCTCCGATTTATTTTGAGAAACTTGGGGAAGTTAGAGTGTCTGGATTGTTACATGGCCAAGTTACATGGCCAAGTGAACGATTCACCGATGCCAGAAAAATATGGAAAGTAGTATCTTTGCTGTATTTTAAATCAGTAATAATTCTGTTTGTGGTTGCTAAAATACTTTTTTAGTGCATCTCTAGTGAATTCTAGTCCTTTTCTGCGTAAGACTTTGTCTGAATGGCTGGTGCGAAAATATCACACTTTTGAAATAAAGTAAAATTTGGATACCTTTTTTGGAATTTCTGAAATAGTTATGATGGAAGCCCTATGTCTGTGTTTCATATAGATCAAATCCTTTGACATGGCATCAATAATTTTGAACAGTTGAATGATACATTTATTGTAGATTTGCTTGAATTTAAGGTGTACATGTAGAAAACAGATGTATGTAAACAGATCACACAACTAGTTATGTTGCATGCGTAGCTTTATGGGAACTTAGGAACTTGAAACTTAATTACTTAGCTAAAATATTCAAATCTCATTGGTTGCTTCCAAGGTAGCCACAACCAATTTAACTGTTTTATTGTTCTTTGGTTCATGTGCTTAAATTATTTATAACTCAGTAAGGCAGACTCAGGAAATCTCTTTAAGTTGTTTTCGGCCGATGAAGGTGGGCCACAAATAGCATATTTTGTTTTCCTCCCTCAAAAAGTGCTCATCCTTTGTCTGACAGATTTCAAAAGTAGAAACAAAGCAAATGTGCCATTTGCGTCGTCTTCATGAGCACAAATAGCGTTCCTTTTTCTGGCCAAAATATCTCCCTGCATCAGACATAAATTTAGCATGTTAAAGGGATAGTTCACCCTGAAATTATTTTCGTTTCAATAAAAGGAGACACATGAAAGAAACATATTAGTGAAGGTTTGACGAAAATTGGTATAAGGAAAAGAAAGTTATTTGATGCATATCTTTTTTTAGAAAATGTACATTTTCTAAAAAAAATTGTACACAATATATGGAAGAGCACCTCGCATGTGACGTCACAAAATCAAACTTTAGAATCAAATACCTTTCTTTTCCTTCGACCGGTTTTCGTCAAACCGTCACTAATATGTTTCTTTCATGTGTCTCCTTTTATTGAAACCAAAATAAATGTAGGGTGTTCTATCCCTTTACTTTCCATCTTTGATCTGATGGAGACGGTTCTCAAATGACTGGAGACTGGAAGACAAACAATGTCTCCCCCTCCCAATCAAGAGATCTGTTTAATGAGAACAGCAAGTCCCAGTTTTTTAATGCATAGTGAAGTAGGCACTTGTGTGCGCTTGTTAGTAATAGATTACCCAGCATCCTTTGCCTGCCAAATGACGTTCGGGAAATCCACAGAACATTTAGTGTGATGTTTCTATAAGAGGAAGGCCTAATTTTTTTCCCGTCTTGACAAATATCTTTTACCATCTCTTGGCATGTCTTCGCTTTGTTTATATTTGCATATGTGTCATACTTCTTTACTATATGTGACAAACTTGCTCCTACACGCATGGAAGTAAAAATATGCGAGTAAACACTAATTCTGATGATTATGATGAGTATGATTGATTACAATATTAGATTATAAAATTAAATGTGGCATTTTAGATGAGATATGAATAGATATTAGCTGAAATATGGTGTTTAGAATAGCCTTAATTTTTTCTCAGTCCTCTTTAGAATATTGTTGATACAGCTGAACAACTAATTAATGAACTTATAATAAACTATAAACTGAAAAATATATAATAATGTAATAATGTTCCACAAAAAATCAATCTTTGATCCATATCACAGGAGAGATTATTATTGACAATCTGTTGAGAGCAAAGTTTAGCAGCCGCACAGCTGCATTCAAGAATGGAGGGAAAATATGAAAACAAGATTTTGTCTTGAGAGATGTGAGAAGCGGAATAAAATGGGAATAAGTCGAGAGGAAGAAAGAGAAGCTAGGATGTTGATGCTTGAAATCAAAGACAGAAAATGTCTTACAAGGAAAAGAGGAAATAATTTGCGGAGGCTACCCTCTAAGCATTATTTAAATGAAATGAACCCGTTGAACCATACTGTACTAATACCCTCTGAGAAGAATCAAAGTTTGCTCACGGGCTCGTTGGTTTTTATATAGGGGCTTTTACTTGCATTTATGGGGGATACATCACTCCGGGCATCTTTCATCTTCCCCCTCACTGATTTATGCATTACTGTAAAATGACAAGCGGAAGATTGGGAAATCTGTGAATCAACTGCATAAGAATCCTACCCCGATGTTGAATACTCAAAATTGAGGAGAAAGCTGACATAAACGCTGTGTTTTATGCATAGCTGTATGAAATATGATGTTTAATACCAAGCTTTTAAAGGTCAGGATGAGGGAATAAAATGTAATTCACATATAGCCCTCCCCTCTCCCCTCCCCGAATCAGGTAAATATGAATCTTGCTAAGCAGAATTTGTCAGGGCTATGGAATAAAACATAATAACGTGTAGCCCTCTCCCCTCCCCTCTCCAAATGGGGGAAAGATGAATTTCGCTGAGCAGAATTTGCCAGCAAAAAGAAAGAAAACTGCTTCTGATGGAGTGGGCCCTCAGGCAGTCTGAGCAGTGCATTAAGATGTCGACATGTTGCTCCTCGTATGCATCGACCCTCGGAATGGTGCTAGCTTTTTCTTTGGTTTGCTCTTCTTGCAGCTCCAAATTGGCAACAGGATGTTTTTCACTTTGAGCTGCTCAAAATTATTCCCATAAAAATTGGAATGAATATCTGTATTTGCACTTTTATTTGTTGATATCCTTTTTAATATGAAAAAAAAAATCATATCTTGATTTTGTTCGTTGTTTCAAATTCATATATGAAATTGGCAACCTGTGATTTTTATATGATTTATTTTCTCTTTAATGTAACCCTAAAACCGTAATGATAATTTTCTGGATGTAGATGAATGGAACAATGGTTTGTAAACATTATATAAAACATTTATAAACATCCCCAACAAACACAAACAATCAAGGACAACCTTTCAGTCGTATGCATCATGAAATGTGTTAGTCACAGAAACTGGCGTCTGCATATGGAGGTATCCCGTTGTATGCAGAATCATTAAAAATCACAGAATCATTAAAAATCTCAGAGAACCTATACCAATATTCAACAGGTTGCAGTCAGGAGACGAGCTCATTCCACCTTTCTGTGCAGATTTATTACTGCAGCTTCCCATTGCAGGGAAATTATAATTACGCTGGTCTTCCACGCATCACTTGAAATGGCCATTTTATGAAAGGTCCCTGTGAATTGGATTTAAAGGGAATCAATACGAGCAGTGGCATCAATTTCTTTGTATGCTATTTGAAATGTTGGTGTGTCTCCTCATTGATGTTAAAATTAAATAAGTCAGATTTGCTGGTATTGAGATATAAAGACAATTCATCATCATCATCATCATCATCAGGCATTGTTCCACCATTGTTGGATGAAGCCATCCTCAATCAGTTTCCACTCACTTCCATTTGCTGTCATTCTGTTCCATGTTGCTGTGTTTGTGTATGTTGATATTTCATCTCTCCGCCTTCTCTTTTGTTGACCCCTTCTTCGCTTTCCTGTTCTTGGTTGCCATTCTGTGAGTTTCTTGTTCCATCTGTTGTCTTGTGTTCTATATAAATGTCCTGCCTATCTCAATTTTCTCTCTTTAATTTTTAACTATAATTAAAAAAAAAGACAATTGAAATATTCAAATTCAGAATTGAGGGGTATAGGATCCCTTTAAGCCTTTGTGTACCAGACAAAATACTGCTCTATGGGATTTGTGTGCATTAATGGTGAAATCATCCACAAGTGGTATGTTAAGGGTTAAAGGGACAGGGTAGTAGTGTTAATGATTAAAGGCTGTAATAATGGAAGAACTATTCTTTCGTCATCACCAGATCGAGAGGTAGTTTCATTTCAACAATTTTATCATTTTGAGATGAGTCCAGGCATCACCAGATTGAGAGGTAGTTTCATTTCAACAATTTTATCATTTTGAGACGAGTCCTTCCTGGATCCTGTTGCATAAACATTTCCAATTGTTGTAACTTACCATTTATGGTATCTACCATAGTAGCAGCCAATGGGTTTTGAGCTTTACTGTTGTTGCTGTGGCAGTTACCATCAGTGGTAAGTTACAATAGTTGGAAACATATATGCAACAGGGCCCAGGTATCCCAAAATCCTGAAAGCAAGCAAGAACTGAAATCATCATTCTTAATTTATGTACAATGATGATGCTATGAAAATATAATTAAAGATATTGTTTATAAACCATTGATCCGTACATATATGTACAGATTTAGTGAATATTTCTAATTGCGGTGGCCTATGGTGGTGGTAGAATGGAACTCCACTGATTATGGCAGTTGCCTGATCGTCTTTTCAAGTTCTTCCCGTACCTTTAAGGAAATGAGTGAGGCATGAGGGCTGTGGAAGATCTGCATTCCCCCGCTTGCATCCCTGTCCCTGTGAGTCATAGTGTGTGACTAATGACGAGCGATTTGCTCTTGAAATCAGACACTAATTTCAGCTCAATGTTTTCTCTATTCAGGCTCAGGACGGTAGTTCTATAGCTTACACTGGCCTTGCGTTCACACTCGTTTCAAAACATGTTTTGTAGAAATGTGTTTATTATATTCTGTGACACGTACAGTAGATACTTATTTTGGTTAGTGTTTTCTCTTTTCAGCTCAGGACAGCAGTCTAGAAAGCCTCTGGTGTGAAGCTGGCCTTGTGTTCACATTTATGTGAAACATCGCACTTTTTAACGTTTTACGTCTCAATATGGGGATGTGTTTATTCTATTCTGTGACATAGTAGATGCTTACTTGGGCCAGTGTACTCTCTGTTCAGCTCAGCATCCAGTGGGAAGCTTACTTCTAACTAGATAAGACGTGCCGCATACATACGCGGCATATGCATTCACACATGTACCAAAGCTACGTTTTGATCTACGTTTCATCTTGCCAAGTGAGAGCAACAGCCCTCTTCGTGTGAACAAATGCAACGGATTCACAAGCAACCCAAAATTATCACTTGCTTTCTCTTTGATTCCAAAATAAGTCAGTGCATTATAATGGTGTGGTATGAAATCTGAAGTGCGGTTACGTTTCTCGTCCACATCTGAACAAATTCTTTCAACCCCAGCGAGCAGCCTCTCTATGAAAGAAGCGTGCATAAAAGATGACTATGGTGATAAAGCGATCACTTATTGCTATTCGGAGAGTCATAAAAAAAGCTGTTGATTATTTTATTTATTAGCTACGTGCTGTCTATGATGAACACAACATGAGACATCAGTTTAATAATGGATGATCGCTAATGTCCGCATGCTGGGAAAAACAAAATGGAAATTTCCCTAACGTCGTTAGGCAATTGTTTCCCTTTTATGTATATGCCTTTACAGAGAGAGTAAATTACTCCATTGTGAAAATGCATTTAGAAAGATTAATGACCTCTGTCATATGGCAAGGACATTATCAAAATCAGTGGTGATTTTTAGGCATGTTAAGCATCCACCTCTCCAAATGACCAGTAAAATACTGTCCTTTATACTGTAAGTAGAGGCTTAATAGTATTGTACCATACTTTAAGTCATTCAGAACCAAGGCCGTATCAGAGCAAACTTGATCATTATTTGGCATTCAAATTGGCACCACTTTCACTTTAAATCTCATCTCTGTTGTATATCAGAACATACATTCTTTTGTAAATTAACATAACACATACAATTAAGGGGAGTAATTGTTTGAATTTGAAGAGCGAATGCATAATTTCAATGTTCTTAGCATGTTGCCACTTCAAGAGTTAATTATTTTGCTTTGAAAAGACATTACGACGGTGATACATGTCACGTAAGAACAAGCATGGGTCCATCAAGACTCAATTTGGGTAAAAAAAATTACTGCTCTTTCATGTTATTTAGCTTCTATTATTGATAATACTTGGTATCAAAATTTACAGCCCCAAACCAAGTATTTGTGGTACTTGGTTTTGAATAAGATGAACATGAATGGAAAATCTTCTGCCCTCCTCCCTTCTTATGGAAACATATTAACAGTATGCCAGGGATGTTTGCATAAATGCGTTTAGCACACTTCATTAATGCCAACTGATCATGTGTTAAGATTGGGCAAGAGAGGTCATTTCACATTTTGCAGAATGTTCTTCAGATTTGAATGATTTCAAGCATACCAGTCCCAAAGCGTGAGGCTGGGTTTCCACACAATGCTCGAGCAATGACGCGCAGATAATCGCACCTACTGAAACGTTGCGTTTTTTCTTGACAAAAATGGCTTCATCTTATGCAGAAATTATATGTTCATTCATTTGATGTGTCTTTCCATTTTTTTGTGGTTCATATCAAAAGTTTTATTCCCAAACCACATATTGAAGGTAGTTGGTCGCGATTGGGAAAAATATGGGTAGATGGGTGAACACTCTGCAATGTACGGCCCCAAGCACTCCAGAACCACGCCTGCAATTCCTTTCTTGAGTGTTGCTGGCCACTAAGTACTCAATCAGTCATGTAATTCAGACTTTAAATATTGCATCCGTTGTTGATAAACATGTTTTCATCATTTCATCCATTTGTACTAAACATGTTTTTATCATTTTATCCTTTTTGACTTTTACAATAAATAACATAGGTGGTTGTGTGAAGCAAAGCATAGGAATAGGCAATCGTCGAGTCCAGATAATCATACAGCTGAAGAGTTTCATGGATGGAGAGTTATGCTTCTATAAATAATTAAAGTGCTACTCAATATGTTAGAAAGACAACACATGCTTTCTCTGGTGTTTTTGACCAGTGAGTTGAAAAAGGCAAATTTTACATTTCATGCCTTGAGGCTTTTCAGAAAGAGTAGAAAACTGCGAACAAAAGAATTATTTGTTTCCAGATAAGGAAAAAAAAGTGAGAGGAAGAAAGAGAGAGGAAGAATGAGGGGGCGGATCGAGGGACTTGGGAGCTTTGGGCTAAAGATTCATAGGCGGTGGGGTAACTGTATCCTCGAATGATGAAGACGTTAACGTTCCTTTCAAGGAGGCTGTCGTCATCAAGTGCGCCCGAAGATGGCCAATTTGAATGCCGAATGCCCCACTGATAGGGTCCCGCGAAATTCAATATCCGCGCTGAATACATTTTATAGGTTGGACATCAACAGAAGAGCGGCAATTAGAATAGAGAAACCCGGGCGTTGAGCACGGTTAAAGTTCACCTTTCCAAATCCACTGGCCTATTCATAAACATCCTTCATGCTCATTACCGAGGTAAAAGATATCCCTTTTTTTATTTCCGTTCTCGTCCCCTGCCTGCTACAGCTGCGTTCACATGGTAACGGTTTGTCGTCACCGCCCATCGTCCGCTGTTTGGCGTCAGAGATAGACAACGCGGTAAATCAAGACAATCCCTACAAATCGCAATCTGTAAATGCACAGGTTGTCCACCATTTTACCGCAAGGGAGAAATCTTGTAAATAGCCCGATGAAAGTGCGATTATCCCAAGCAGCAGCTGCAAACTGCTTGCGTGTGAACACAGATTCACAGTGGGGAAATATTCGGCACTAATAAACATCTTTTTAAGCAAGGATTTTTTTCTTGGTGAGTAGGTCTGGCGGGTAGTGATCGTCCGTCCGTCCTTGACGGAACTTGGGTTTGGGGAAATCTTAAAGAGGGGCAGTCATTAGCGGTTGAGGAGCGGTGTTTATGCGCTTTGCCAAAGGCTATGACGAAGGGACTTGTTCGCTGCAGTGTAAGGCGATATGTCGGGGGATCCTCATAAGGGATAGGCACATCCCGGGAAGATGAAGAAACCTAATCAATTGCTCTGATTGCCTTTGTCCTTTTTGTTAAGTGCGGAGTGAAGTCTTGGCTCTCTCCGTATGGCAGTGTCTCTCTACTGTTCACTCATGCTAAGATAAGAAATATGTTTATTTCTATACTACATATTATCAGCAGATCTATATCATATCTAAAAAACACTCAAGAAATTTACTGCAAGATGAGGCATGTATCATAGTGATCGTAATGCTTTCTGTTCTTGAAATAAATCATGGATATTAACTCTCTGCATGCCGATGTATTTATTTGCATATTTACAAAAGCCATAAATCACCATTTTATCTGGCACACAAAGGGTTCACAATGGAACAGAATATGTTCTGATTTTTTGACAAAAAAAGAATAGGAATATATTTTAAATCATATTCATGTTTATTTTTGCTTTGTGTTGATGTGCATTTCTAACTGGATATCTTAAAGGGAGAGTATTGTCAACATTGTTGGGGATTCACATTGGCTAGATGCATTGCTGTCCATGTAGTCAACATGTGGCGTTTGTTTCAAATCTATTTGACTACACATTCCCTTTAAGCCTTTGCATGCCAGACAAGATGCTGCTCTATTGGATTTGTGTGCATTACTTGAGTATAAATACACATGTGACATGGAAAGAGTTAAAGGGCAAAACCTCAGAATTCAGAGAAAACGATGTCTCGATGTACTTCTCAAGTTCATTCAGGTAGTAGTTAAACATGCGATGCTTTGTTAGTTTCTGTTTGCTTCATCCTGACCAGATCTCTTCCCCTCATGCCAAATTTTCCCAAAGAAATGTGTTGCCAAACCCTCCCAGCGAAGACGAGCAAAATTAGAACCGAACGAGTAGGGACGTGTGATGGCTCGGAGGAAACGCATGTGGACAGCCAATTACAGTCAACGCTCATATTTGTGTAAAAAGCGTCACCCAGACTCGACTAATCAAAGACAAAAGACATGAGGAAACCAAATTATGAACAGACAAAACAACCAGAAATAGATTTCGGGAGAATTATGAATCAAAGGGAAAGGAGAGAGAGAGAGAGGAAAAAAGATGTTTTCAACTTGTTTTTGTCTTGCCTGTGTCTTATTGCATTGTGGGTGAGACATGTTATCGTTGCGCCGTGCCCTGTCATATTTTCTCGCAGTCAAATAACATCTCCGCTCCATGATTGTTACTGCTTTGAGCTTTGCTCCAATGTTAGCCTTGCATCAAGACTGTTGGACTATTTTTAATAAAACTTCTGCTTATAACTGTACCAGACTGTACTGTACCAGACTGTACTGTACATGTACACTCCAGCTCAAAGGAATTGGCATAGGGAAAAGGAAAGGGAAGAAAGGGAAGGAGCCGCAGTTTTAACCCGCGGTATATTTTGTCCAGTTCTGCATGAAACATGATGATTTAGCCTAAAAAGCATCATGTTTCATGCTGAGCTGGACAAAATATACCGCGGTGTAAAACTGCGGGTCCTTCACTTTTCCATTCCCTATGCCAATTCCTTTGAACTGTAGTGTATGTGTATTCTACTATAAGCCTTTGATAAATTAAAATTTACCTAAACCTCCTCAGTCCATAGTCAATAATCTGTGTCAAGATGGAAATACAACTATTTTTTGTTGGTATGAGAAGGTTAACCATTATGTTGTGAAGTTGGTACATGAAAATCAAGAACAAACAGGGACCCTTCTCACTGTTGGGCCATTTCTTATCAAACTTGTGCTTATTACTGTACCAGACTGAATTTTCTAGGAAACTAGAGTAAATGTCCAGATTGTGCTGGCAGGCACATACAAATTTTAACATGCAGTAAACATTTCTTGTCTCACGTTCTTGGATTTTTTTTTTCAGCAACCAGCAATCTATTGGAAGAGTAGACTGCACACACTGATTTTTCCACAACAAACTTTTGTTGCCGTCATTATGCCGGCAGGCACGCAACACTTATTATTTGCAGACCATAATTTTCCTTGTCTGAATTTCTTGGAAGTGAGTAGGTTCTCCCATTTATAGTTGCACGCTAATGCCATCAGAACTGGGGGTGAAAAGAAAACAGGATCCTTAAAATAGTTTTATTGTTATAAGAAAATTAATTAACAGAAGAAAACAAGTTTTACTATCATGTTGGCAATAGTTCGAAGAGGATCATGAAAAAAGCATAGCATTGCAATAGTTCGCCATGTAAGCTTGTAGGAGGGACTCCGTAATCAATATGACCTACACCTGACCTTGTTTGATTTTTTGCCGTCATTCCAAAAATACCACTCTTCCTTTTGCATCTTAATGTATAACACTCAATGATTTACGGATAATTATTTTTGGCTGCATCCTGTGTACACGGAACAGTGTGTGGGTTAAATGTGGTAACATACTTTTTGGAGTATTTTAAAAAAATAAAGAAATTGTACACCAAGTAGTGAGGATAGCATGCTCCATCTTGTAGGTGAATGAAAAACAAGTTAGATACTTGAGTTTTATTTTTGCCCAAAACTTCACGTTTTTTGCGAGAGCGCTATGATGAGTCACATGCACGAGTGCGCAAACAATCTCTCCGTGCCCTCAGCCTCAGTGAAACATCATTTCATAACGCTGGCTTTAACCAATCAAATCATCTCTGTGGCCTGACATTGTAAACATGAATCATACGCTGTTCTTTCCTTCCATAATTCACACGAAATGTGAGAATTGGTAAAGTGGGGAAGCAGGACGGAGGGGCGGGGGGGGGGGGGGGGGGAGGGGGGCAGTGTAGCAGTTGCTATAGTAATAATTCTCTGTGACAGTGCTTGCATAGGATGAAAGAGTGAAAGATATTCTCTCTGAGTGGCCATTACTTTGCACATTATTTTTGGTTCCATAATAATCACAACATGTGAAGAGAAAGTGGGGGTGGGGTGGGGGGATGTGTGACTTTAATATTAAGAAATTCCTCCTTTCTCGAGTGGCACATATTTTTGATGCTTTGCACCTTCATAATTTTGACAAAAAATGAAAGGGGTATAAGACGGGGGAAACGGGTGAGTAGAGGGGGAGAGGGTGGGGGGGGGGGGGTGCAGTAAATGCAATTATCTTGATTTTGGCAGACATTTTATGAATTAGAACATGTTCCCCCTTTTTACTATCTTCTCCCATATTTGAGTGGCAGGTCCTTTTCTGGAGAGGGTTGTGGTTTTTGGAGTGAGACTCCCAGGGAATAGACAAAGTGTGCAGGCTTAGGTTTCCAACAAGTCATAAATTGGGTTTTCTCATGAAAATTCATGAGCGGAGCATTGGCAACTAGATGAACTTTAAGTGGGCTTATATTTGTATTTTCATCTCGCTCCACAATCTTTGTTTATTCCTATGATGCATTTATTTCGTATGTGTTTTATATTTGAAATCTTCTTTGTTTGGGCAAAGTTAGATATCTTCTTGAAATCATGGCGAGCCAACTGATTACCTTCTCAATAGATAGTATAACTAATATGCAGATAAATCATTGGTTATGGGATTGCATTCCCAAATAGGTTAAAGTAGGGCTTGGGGAAATCGTAGAGGGGCTGTCAGGAGGATTTGAGGGGAAACTTCGGGGGGCCCCCAAGCTCAGAGCAGGGGTAATCAACCCCCAACCTGCATTGATTTTTTTAAGAGTTATATTCATAATCTTAGGATTCATGTGCTCAGAACTGGGGTTCTTCTCCCTCTCCTCCCTCTCCCCCTCTTCTTCATCCTCTCTCTCTCTCCCCTTTATCCTCCACCTCGTGAAGAAAGGAGAATATGAATGCAAACATAGAGAAAATGGGATAATGGAACGAACCCTTACCCTAACCCTTCACTTAAATGTTTTCATTTCTGTTATGATACAACTATACATAGCACAGTGCTTGTTTGAGAGGGACAAGAGTCATACAGTTTTTCAAAAGAGAACACCCCTGTAAAAAAAATAGAACATGATATTATGATGTGTCATTGGTATAAATATGCAGTATAATTCAGTTGTAGACGGGGGTGGGGGTATATTCATATTCCTCCCCATCTTATTAAAAGAATCTTTCGCATAATTACACCAATCCTGAACATGATATAAAGGAACAAATATATTGGAAGATCCTATGAATATGATATGAATTAAAGGATATACTTTCGCCGAATTGCAATTAAAATCTTTGCCGTTGAGACCTCTAGAACTGAAGATTTCATCCCTACATTCACAAGTACAATGTAATTCTATGTGTGCCAGTGTTAAATTTTTGCCTCAGTATTATATGCAAATCTTACACATCAACATGGAAGTGTTGATGGTAAATCGCCTGAAACATCTCAACAATATCAACCAATGTGTCAATTTAAACAGGCAACTCAATATTTTAATAATATGAATGTGTTCACTCTGTGTCTAAAGCATTGATTTAATTATTAGACAGCCCTTATATTTTCTTCAATAAATAATGTAACCATTGCTGACACCAATATATTATTACATAGTTGACATATTTCTGAACTCAAAATGTTAATTTCTATTTCATCTCACAAAATGGCTTTCATTGTATTTTTTGAACATCGTAATATGTTTATTTTACATGTTTTGTTGTGTCCTGGTGAAGGAAGTTCAGGTTTTAATTCTTTGATTGAGATATGAAAGTTATAGTTTCCCAGTGTATAAATTGTCCAAGCTCATACATTAGTATGTTCATTGTCAGTGATAATGTGTATTGCTGCTCTTCATCAAATAAATCTTCAAAAAGATTTTTATTATCAGAGGTTATTGTGCATTCTGCAGTGTATCCCTATAGTCACTTTGTCACAGCTTTAATATGTTTATTTTATCTGCATTTATAGAACTATATTTGTTATGTTACTGCTTTATATTGGAGTGTTACTTCATTACTTGCAATTTATTTTATAGGCTGAAGATTACAAGAAAATGCTGTTAAAGTAATCCCTTTTAATTTTACTATGATGTTGTCGCAGATGATTAGAAACACACCCTATGGATCATGTCTTTGTAAATGCTTGTTTTTCTCATTCAAGTTTAAAACTTATGCTGACGTGTATGGAGACAAAGTATTTCTGAATTTTGTATGTTGATATTTTATTTGCAAAGATTGGAATGTGATTGTGTAATGAAGTGAAGACTGATCTATACAAATTCTGCATCAAATTGGCAACTCACGTGTATCTCAGTATGTATATTTTGAAACCAAATACATTATAATTGTCTGGTCTATGTTATTTTTATTTTTGCTTGAAAAGTGTGTGTGTTTTCATGTTATTACTTAAAGAATATATGCCTCCAGATGTTGTATAAAGATATTTTTGTTGGTTATGTTTTAATATCCTTCATGAAATGTATATTTTGCTGTATGAAATGAAAAATACTGCTCATCAAAGGTTATGTTATTGTATAAACAAAAAGAGAGTATATTGAATCTATGTCTTGTGTTGTAATAAGCTGCAAAATGTCAAATTTGGGGAAAATGAAAAAAACAAATCACCTCAAATATGTCATTACTATCTCAATGGAGATGAAATCTTTTGAAGGTCTACAGCTTTTAACAATATTGTAAGAAAATGGAATATAGGATTAGCATACATGTGGGTCTGAAAGTAGAATGTGGTTTCAAGATTTTACATTGAAAAATTTATATGGACTCTTTAGTGTCAACAGTGCCTAATTTCTCTAGGTAAATGTCTATTTAGGGGATCAGTTACAAACTAGAATAGATTTCTATGAAATTGTGGTAATTAATAATAATGATTCCAGGCCATATTCTATCCCTCACTACTGAATGAATTTATCTCTTTATGTTTCATCATGGAGATTTAATCCCATTCACATAGTCCTGAGCCTTCTTCTGGTTTAATCATTAGTGATAACTAATCGTCATAGCTCACAAAACAGATATTGCAGATATTAAAACATTGAAATAGAGAATGGAAGTGGGAAAAAGTAAAACAAAAAACATGACTCACTATGGCTAGTATTCACAGCAGTGGTTAAACGTACACTCCAGCTCATAGGAATAGGCATAGGGAAAGAGAAAGGAAAGAAAGGGAAGGGGCCTCAGTTTTAAACCGCGGTATATTTTGTCCAGTTCAGCATGAAACACAATGCTTTTTATAGTAAACGATAGGGTAAAACAATATCAAGCGTAACTTAAGAGATAACAGACTTGCAATCAAATAAGATTAACTGTTTACAAGTCAGGGTCCAGGATTGTTCTATATTATTGTGACATCACATTAATGTTTCACTGACCATCAATACTTGAGTGGACTTTCCACCTGATGAGACAATACTGAGGCTTTATGCGGTGTTACAGGGAAAAAATTTATTCAAAATTTTTGGGGCCTCCTTTTTTTTTTAGCACATTGGCCATTTGGATACAATTTTACGTTGTGTCTATCGGAGTTTTGGGGGCTCTTTTAACATTTTCCAGGGCTCTTTTAAGCATTTCAGGGGCCAAATCGCCCTAGGTCCCCATGTACTTTTTCCCTGTGGTATTAACCCTTCCTGTGGCAGACAAATGCTTCTCAATGGGACGTGCATGCATTAATGGTGAAGAAATACACACTCGGTGCATGAAGAGTTAAACAAATGATTAATTGTTCAGAAAAGTGCTATGTGCCTGGAATAATGATACATGTATTATAGAAGGTCCCTGTATTGAAGTCATTGATAAATTGGTTATTATGCAATTTAACCACGGAATCACTTACCTATGTAATTATGCTAACGCTGTACACAATTTTGTAATCGAAAGTGCTGGTTTTCTAAAAGTGCAGAAATTATATATCATTTATGTAAAGATGTTGGAAAATTGCAATTTCTTATGATAGCACAGCTGGAGTTTGTCCTTGCTTTTGTTGGGTCTTTTTGTCAAAATGAGTGATGAATGGTGAAGAGAATAAGAGAAACATAGGAGGGAGATGGAAGAAGAGGGGAGAGAGAGAGAGAGAGGGGGGGGGGGGACATAGATAGAGAGAGAGAGACGGAGAGAGAGGGGGGAACATAGATAGAGAGAGAGAGACGGGGGGAGAGAGAGAGAGAGAGAGAGAGAGAGAGAGAGAGAGAGAGGAAGACATAGAGGGGGAAGGGGGGGGGGAGAAAGAGAAAGAGGGGGGGGGTGGAGAAGATGGGAAAACGAATGAGAGCATAGGAAACAGGAGGGAGATGGAAGGAGACAGAGTGAGAAAGAGAGAGAGAGAGGGGGGAGGGAGAAAGAGAGAGGGAGACAGAAAGAGAGAGAGGGGGGGGGGGGTAGAAAGGGGGGAGGGAGAGAGAGAGGGGAGAGAGAAAGATGGGGGAGGGGGAGATGGGAAAAGGAATAAGAGCATGAGAATGAGAAAAGGAAACAAAGACAGAGGAATGGGATGGGGGGGGGGGGGAGGAGGTGTAGAGAGTTATAGAGTATACATTGGGTTGGGGAGGAGGGGAAGAGAGATAGAAGTGTAGGGGATTGGTAGAAAGAGAAAGTTGAGGAGGAGAGAAAGTGAATGTGCTAAAGAAGTATAGGGGGAGGAAGAATATAAAACGGAGATTACTCCTCTTTTTATTTGTTTCTTTACATGACTTTTTGTAACTGCCTCAAAACTTTGCTTTCACCACCCTCTCCTATTTAAATTTCATCTATTATTTTTTAAGTTTTAAATACCAAAATGGTTTAAAGTAGAATGCAAATGTGCTATTGAAAATGAATTCTGCTGTGTTTTTTTCTTCTCCTTTCTAACGTCAATTGTCATAGAATAAATATAATCACATAGTGCTACCAATTTTCAAAAACTGCCAAACTGTAGTACATACAGTTGAGGCCAGACATTTACATACACCCAGGAAATTCAAAGAAAAATTGACACTTGCCAAACATTATACAATTTACTGTATCTTAAAAAATATTTGTGCTATCATGACGAATTTGATATCAAACAAATGAGTATGTCATGACCTTCATCACGTTGCTTTGTCATTAGGAGCTGCAAAATATTTAGGTGTCATTCCCCCCCCCCCCAAAAAAAAAAAAAAAAAAAAAATCTTCATATTTTAGACAAATTCAAAATTTATTTTTTTCAAAAACATCTCATACTTGTGCTAGTTAGTTCTAGTTTGTTCAGTGGTGACATATCATGATAGAAAATGAAATATAAATCATAAATTTTACACTTATATATTTCTTTGAAACGATCTTTGAAAATACAATAAGAAACAATAGAATACATTTGGAACAAATATTACCTGAAGTATGATTTAATCCCAATGGCATCCCAATCCCAACGTGAAACAGATTAATACGCTCTTTCATTTGATACCAAATTCGCCGTGGTAGTATTTATATTTCTGAAGAAAATTTTACGATGTTTGGCAAGTGAACAAATTTCACTGAACATGGATGTATACTAGTAATGGCCTGCAACTGTAGGTCTATGTGTATTCAGCTCATTTTTTTTACTTTGCAAGTTACTAGTAACCCTCTCAGTACTATTAGCATGGATATGTGTAGTAAGTCAATCGTGATTTCAAGGCTTGGTACTGAGAGGGTTAAATAACAAATAAATCATATGAAATGAATAACACCAAGCTGTCTCATGAAGATAAGAAATCATTAGTGACGTCATTCATGTGCGGTATATGCACGTGTTGAATTTGTTTACATTTTAACACGCATGCGCAGAATGACAGATTAAAAAACAAAACACCGCGACTCG
The DNA here is from genome assembly GCA_963669155.1 of Arbacia lixula. Classification (NCBI taxonomy): domain Eukaryota; kingdom Metazoa; phylum Echinodermata; class Echinoidea; order Arbacioida; family Arbaciidae; genus Arbacia; species Arbacia lixula. The sequence continues at coordinate 11,086,140 of OZ022595.1, read as the reverse complement.
AGCTCGCTAATGTCGCACACCCCGCTGCGGGGTGCTCGAATAACAGTCATGGCATTGCTAGATTCTAAATTTCAGCCCTGGAAAAATGTTCAGGAACAACTTGATCATGTTATTCGGACGACTGACCCAGAGGAACATTCTGTTATGGTTCCTTATGGCCTCCAGGTAGGTACAATTATTGTGTATGTCGGTCGGCTATACCTGTCAATGCAGTCCCACTCATATATAAACTTGTATGGTACTGCTCACACAGGTTGCCCTTGACAGTGAACATTGTCTGTAAACAGTTTCCTTCTGTAAGTTCTGATTCTGTAATTGTACACATCACCGTACAATCAGTTCGCAAATATAAGTTCAGTCTTAAAAGTAGAAGAGCTTTGTGAATATTTTATTTGCATGACCAGAAATTATGTTTGACACAGACCCAAGCCAAAGCAAAATAAGAACCGAAAGTGGTTCTATAATTAGTATACATTTACAATTTATATTTGATATGTGAAATCTGTTCAAACGTCCCCTGATAAATTATGAATTAAGATTATTAAGACATTCACACATATGTAGTGATAGTACCAGTAATTTGATCTATTATAATGAATGTCATTGTCTTGCTTTGTTGTCTGCACTTGTAGCTGGCGCATACCCTTCATCACCCCCACGTTGTGCGCTGCATGACTTTCTATCATTGTCCAAATGGGAACAACTATGTGACTCATATGGACACTGGTGTCGTCAACGAGATCTACGTCTGGCAACTTAGCACCCTGCAAGATGAAGAGGTCAAATGTCAAAGGTGAGCCTTGAGAAAGTTTGTAAAAAAAACTTTGTAAAGCATAACAGGAAAAGATACACAAAAAGAAAGAAAGAGAATAGAAAATTACCCAGGTACAGTAGTGTGGGAAAATCTCCTTGATTTTGTTAATGTTTATATTTCATGCCTATGACGTGAATCTGAAAATTGTGATTTATTTACAAAGCTGAGAATTGGCATGGACTTGTTTCATCACATTAAATGGATGCCCATATGCCAGAGCTCAAAGGAATTGGCATAGGAAAAGGGAAAGGGAAGGAGCCACAAATATAAACCGCCATATATTTTGTCCAGTTCAGCATGAAGCAAGATGCTTTAGCCTAAAAAGCATCATGTTTAATGCTGAACTGGACAAAATATACGGCGGTTTAAAACTGTGGCTCCTTTCCTTTCTTCCCTTTCCCTTTGCCTATGCCAGTTCCTTTGAGCTGGATTGCATAATTTACAAATGTTACTGCAGTAAATGCACACATTACCACTGTTTGATGATTTTTCAAGAAAACTGGTAAATCTAATGCAGTCAAATTGGCTTCCAGTATTACTTGGGTCAAACTGCAATGTTATGTGCAAAATTTATGCAAGACTATTTCATTTTTAGCAAAATATCAGAATGTGAGGAAGAAATTGCATATTTTGTAATTTCTTGCTTGTCACCAGATATTTGTCTTGTCCTTGTGTTTATTGATTGATTTCAGAAAAGACAACAACAATGAATAAAATGTTATTATTTGATTCTATGTTTAATCACACAGGGTCCGAATCGGCACGCTGATGTCCAAGATCTTGTTTGTACCGCAGCACAGGGTATACAATCAATATTTTGTTATTGTACGGTAAATGTTGTCACTGTTTAAATTAAGCGAGGTCCAGCTTAAACCCTTTGAAGAATGCATTCTATCCATCTTGTGTCTGAAAAATGTTTTATATATTGAGAGATGAAATTCGGCACACGTAGATGTGACGATGTGTTCTGCCTGTTTTCAAAACAAATAAAACTCTACTTAAATGGGATGAAGAAGAAGAAAAATCTGCAGAAATGTTTATATTTGTGCAATTATTCAGCAATTCATATTTTTCACATTCAGGACCATGTTGCATTTATAAGTTTTCAATTATTGTAACCATTAATGGTAATTACCATGGCAACAACCAGTGAGCTTTCATTGTTGCACCTATTGCCATGGAAGTTTTTATTGATGGTGAGTTACAATAATTGAAAACTACAAGCAACATACCCTGAAGTTGTTAATCCTTTTAGTACCAGACAAATTGTTGGTTTTATGTGTATTACTTGTGCAAAACTAGCGTAAATTTAGCCCCCTACACAAACACGCATGTTCATTATTATTGCTAAAACACCTTTGTGAATTTAGGCCATTATCTACACTCCAGCTCAAAGGAATTGTCATAGGGAAAGGGAAAAGGAAAGGGAAGGGGTCTCAGTTTTGAACCGCGATATATTTTGTCCAGTTCAGCACGAAACATGATGTGGTAGCCTAAAAAAATATCATGTTTCATGCTGAACTGGACAAAATATACCGCGGTTTAAAACTGCAGGTCCTTCCCTTTCTTCCCTTTCCCTTTCCCTATGCAAATTCCTTTGAGCTGGAGTGTACCTGGGTAGAGTGATTTCTATGAACATCCTCTCCTCTTTGTTCCTCAGGTCTTTGTGGGCTACTCTCCCGATGTCACTCTCCATGTCTTCAGCGATCTGAACAACAACTGCATGTCGCTGACCAAGGTGCACTGCTCAGAGACCATCTTATGGTGAGCAGGACATAGCCTGGCTACCAGGCTGTTAAACATTTCTAATTCCAACTGACAAATAGAGTCTAGTACTCTAAGACTAGTCACTGTGTCATGTATCATTCTTCTCTTTTCACAGTCATTTGAGTCGGAGAAAGAAAAGAAAATGATTAGTCTACTGCAGCCAAGCCTGTTTATTAAACATTGTAGTTTGGATTGAAAATGCCCAACAGCCTGGAAACCAGGCTAAGCAAGCCATGGCAGACACTGTAGAGGTGGTGTACAGATATGGTGTCTTGATATGTGTCAGTAAAGGGAATGATCACTTTATAATGCTTTATTTTTTCATTAACTGGATGGAGCATGCTGTCCTTACTACTGGGTTTGTTTTTCAAAATGCAGTCTTTGTTTCTTTATGAAGTATGGCTTACAATGAAGATACGGATGAGCTCATCACTGGGGGGCGTGGCTTCATTCAAGCATGGAAGATGACCCATGTTGAGGTTAGGAAGGCTTCTAATGGTATTGACTTCAAGGCATCTTTTTAAGGTGGTATTTACACAAAATAATGTAGTGTTGAATGGTAGCTATTTGGAAAAAAAATGCTCACAATAATAATTCTAGTATCCCATCAAACAAAGCAATAACCTGGGGACATTTTGCCATTTGTCATAAAATAGTTTAGTTTTACTACTATGGTAAACTATTTGAAAAAGATCAAAATAAAAGTAATTCTAGTATCACGTCAAACAAAGGAATGACCTGTCTGGTTTACCATTTGTTATAATATAGTGTCATATTACTACTATTTTGAGAAAAAAATGTTAAGAAAAATGATTATAGTATCATATCAAACTAATCAAAGACTTGGCAAAAGTTTTACCACTTCTCTTAAGATCATGTAGTATCATTACTATGTTAAATATTTGGAGAAAAAAAAATTGAAGAACAATAATTGTAGTATTCTATCAAACAAATCTATGACCTGACACATATTTTACTATTTTTTTTTTTTTTTTTTAGATTCGCGACCCGCTTGTGCGTGGCCGGCCAATCGAGAGCCAGATCACAGAGGATGATTGGGTGCGTGACGTGCGAGTCGACCGCAAGCGCAGACAGCTGCTTGCCCTGTGTGATGAGGGAATCCACATCATCGACTACAGGACCAATCGGGAGAAGCACTGCATCAAGAACTGGCATGCCTCGGCCCTCACGTGGTAAAGCATTTTTATTCCATAATAAAAACATTCAATTACAGATTTTAAAAAGAAGGTTGACATCTTCATAAAGCAAGCTAGCATTGTAGACAGTTTCAAGAACTAGCACGCCTCAGCCCTCACATGGCAAAGCATTTTTATATTCCATTATAGATTCATTAATTATCACTTCGGGCTTCAATGCAGTTAGCCTATTCATGATTTTGCAATCAATCGTATAGTTAAGATTGATCCACACAATCTACGTCAATATTGGTTGCAAGTGATGATGGATATCGATTGCAGGTTTCTTGTGATACTGATTTGCAATTGATATCAATCATATGACAGGTAGATCAGTGGTTCAATTGATCTATTATTCATACAATAAATACAATAAATCATAGTTCGGTGTGATATGGGCCTCTGGTATGCCCTGCAAGTTTAAAGACTTTTAATTCCAAAAGAGAAATATTCAAATATAGATTTTCACCAACATCGTCATGAAGCAAGGTAACTTCGCAGAAAGTTTAAGAACTGACATGCCTTGGCCCACACATGGTATGCTCTGCAAATTTAAAGTGTTCTTATTTTTTTTTCAAATAGCAACGTGCAGTACAAACACACAAAAAAGAGACTTCTACATGAAGCAAGTTAACATTGAAAAAAATATTAAGGAAGTATGAGTCACAGCAAAATGGCACTCCGTTGATTATGGGTCCAGTAGTTACCACTACTTTTTCTTATCTTACCCTCTCATATTTTGTCATAGCGTATAAGCTGAGTTTGATTTCATTGTGCATGTGTATCGAAAGAAATTGCTCAAATACTTCCTTGTTCTAAGAAATCCGTGCTTGCCATTTGTACATGTTAAAAAACTTTACAGTCACAGAGCTCTGTGTCAGATAGTTTCACTTCCTTCTCCTACTTGTTTATTCTGATGAGTGGTTTAGAATTCTGTAAAGTTTTGTTGCTACAATGACATTAGCTTCAAACACAAAATCTGCACTGTGATCTGTCACCTTCACCATGGACCTATCATGGACGGACTGCGCTCGGATAGTCTTCCTCTGATCTATGATGACCGCCGCCTCATAAAAATTCAAGACATTCAGGTGTTTCAAACAATACGCTGTATATCTAATTAGGCAGTGCCTTCCTCTGAATAACAAAAGAAATGTCAACTGTCACAGCCTTCACTGGTAGTTGATGGCTGATCTTATTACACACACTGGAAATTAGATAGGGGGTGAGCGAAGGGAAATTTTGATAAAATTGGAGAAAGAATTTGGTCCGTAACTTTTTCGGACATCTCTGCACTTGAAATTGAGGTTGTTTCCACGTAAGGTGAAACACTCCAACGATTTACAAGATATTTGTAAGGAAATATGATTGCCCAATGTGCGATATACATGTAATGAAGCATTTCTCTGACATGTTTTCGACAGTATTCTTGATTAATCAAAAAAATGAAGCAACAATATAATCTGAAATTCACAGAATTGTATCATTATACAATGTTCTACTACTGAAATCTTCTGCGCATACAGAATATATATTCCTCTAAATGCATCCAAAATTTGTCTTGCATATTTGGCGGCGGATCTCCCTCGATCAAAGAGCCAAACGCGTAAAACATTCCATTGTGATATCAATGCACGCAACTGCTGTAGGAATAAATTTCACTCCGTGCTGATTCCATTCCTTACACCTCTCTGCCGTCACCAAGCGATTCTCCATATAGCATATAGGGAAAGGTCGTCCTGTAATACACCATGCAGCAACATGTGGACTTTCTTTGTGCAGTCGTGTCTGCTTCCGGTCTCATACACTAGTACACTAAACCAGAAGCAGACATGACTGTAGGCAAAATGTGTGTTGGTGCACACAACTTGAATGGCTCTATCCGAAGTGATATTTTATGATGTTGTAAAATAAACTAAAATCTGAATCTATGAAATGTCATTTCATTACATGTTGTGGCATATGATATGTCACGATACACCAATTTCTGTCTCTGTAGTTCTTATATCATAAAACTGTTTCCACGAGGAGAAACTGTGTGTTGTTTTCTCTTCCCTTTTGAAAACTCTAAGGGTTAGGTCACAAAGTATACGAAAACAATTGAAAAAAATAGCATGAAAGTCACCTTGACATCAGTGATTAGTGATATTTCAATGTATCTACTGTTTTATTGCTGTTATAAACTGTCCCACTTTGATATCCATTTGCAATCTTAATCACATATGTATTCATTTTTATAGTCCTGACAATCCTTTGAAAAGAGATATGTGTACAAATGTCTACTGAAAAAAAACACACATTAAAAACAGTTAATTCCTTATTGTGCACGGCTTTCCCAAATGCTATTTTGCAATGAGTAAATTCCAAATGATTGTGTAGGTTTAAGAAATATACTTAATTTTCAAATCTCTTGGACTATGCATAATTAAGTCCATACTTCATCTTGAGTATTCAAAACAAAGTAAATACTTTTTTCATTCATTTACAGGATAGAGCACGCTACCCTCACTACTGGGTGTATGCCTAAAATGTCTTTCTTTTCAAATCAGATACTACCTAGAAAGTTCTTGAAGGGTGTATACAGATTATGTAGGTTGTATAAAGGTCACCAGATCAAAAAGAATCATAAGAACTTGAGGGGTTTATTCTTTATTCTTTAGATGTCATTGACTTTGGTCCATGAAAAGCATTTTTTCTTCCGTGCAATGAAGCGAAAGTGAGTCACTGTCCTGAAATCACTCCAGTGAGAGTGAAGTGTTGATTGTAAAATCGTTAATTAAAAAAAAATGCATTAGATTTACAAGTTTTGTAGAAACCTACGGATCAAGATGAACGCACTTTAAGGTGGAGAGCTGACATTTACTTCATCTCTACGTAGTTTCACTTGTTTGGAGATCTTTCGATTGTACTCCAGTTTTGTTACTCAACATTATTTTTATTATCCTTCTTGAACTTCTGTGACCTCTATTCTTGAAAGGCTTCAAAGTCTTGGCTATCTTAACCCATTGCTCGTGGTTAGATTTTCTGGCTTCATGAATCGTGGTTCAGTTAAGATGACAAAATTTATTGTGCCCTGTAAGGAATTTGAATTTTATTCACAGTCTGTCATCTATTGTCCATAGAGCAGATCGTGCGGGAGTCGCGCCGCTCAGTACGGAAGTGGAGAAGAGCCAGCCCGCAAATAAGTGGGCTTAGTAAAGAATAGGATAATCCAGCCAGCTGCACAATTATTACTTTCAAAACAAACACCAACTTTGAAATTAGAAAAGAAACTTCATAGTAATTAGACAAGAAATTTCAGATATACTTCCAGTAGCAAGGATGACATGCTCCATCCTGTAAATAAATCAGAGCAGTCAGAAGCAAAAACCCTTAGAACCAAACTTCTGCCTGTTGTCTAATCATTTACAGGATAGAGCACATTATCCTTACTACCAGTTGTATGCCTAAGATTTGTTTTCAAACTTAACTCTTAACGTGCCATTGGCACGTTTTCATGCATGCGCTGGCGTGCCACACACACACAATCGAGTTTCCGGTCGCTTGCCATGTACACACAATCGCTCGCCCGCTCGCGTGCCACGAACACATTTTCGTGCAGAAGTACACGCGCTAATTGTAATGCCTATTGTACTGTGATAATTGAGTTTACGCTGCGAGGCCTTTTGTTATCGTATTCAGCGTGTTCAGTTGTACCACAGTGGCTTGCTTCAGCTATATCTTCACATTGCGTTTTTCAGAGAAAATTACGATTTTTGTCATCAGATTCTCAAGTTGAGAATCATGGCTCCTCGTCGCAAAAGAGCACGATATATAGACCCAGATTTGGTCCGCGAAATGGTTCTGCAGCCTATTTCTTTATTTCTATCACTCTCTTCTGTTTTTTTTTCTATCTCCCTTCCTAGATCACCCCTCTCCCTCTCTCTCTTCCTCATTCTCTCCTTTCCTCTATCTTTATATTAATTTTCATCACGCTCTCCCATAACGCTCTCATCGTGTATATTTTTGTGTATCTCCCTCTTTTTCTTTCTTCTCTCTCCCTACCCCCCCCCCTCTCTCTCTCTCTCTCTCTCTCTCTCTTTCTCTAAATCTCTCTCTCTCCCCATATCTTACTCTCTCATATCTCACTCTTTTTATATTTCACTCTGTCAGAAAACAGAGAGAACGAGAGAGAAGGGGGGGGGGGGGGTTGAGGTGGGGGTATAAATTCATGGTAGCTTATATTCACAAATGTTTCCAAGTGAAAAGTGAATAATATCATAACACTCATCTACTCTTATAGTTACACAATAATACAAAACAAAAACTATACAAATACCCCTATTTTGCAATAGGAAATCAATGTTATACATTACTTATACTGTACATGTACATGGTACAAGAAGCATGTCACTCATCAAGAGGTAAAAAAAAAATCATCCAACACCTTCCACCAACTTCGTGAGAATCAAGATATTTGAAAAATCAATATGTAACAAAAACCAGGAAGTGTGAGTAAGAGATGAGAGTACAGTAGCCTAGTGAAAGGATGAAAGCAAGCTTTTACTTGACTAAAGCAAATCCTTGATGACCCACTGGGTAACAAAGGACAGGAAGTGGCAGTGCATGTAATAGTAAGTGAGCAACAAGGATGCATACAAATCTCACCCCAAGAAAATGGAACTACTTGAAACAAATCAAATTTTAGTGAGGAAAATAACAATCAATCTATAAGATGTGGGTATCATTAGAAAGCTTATAAAATTTTCAACAACTTTGCTACACAGTATTTTGAGGATACGCTAATCGCTTGAGAGTTACAAGCCATTGTAATCATGACTATTGAATGGAGCAGCTACGACAGTGCGCTCTCAAAATTAATGTGGCACAGGGGGGTTTTGTGGCTGGCATAGGGATTAGCATGGGATTAGCACTATGGCATTGGGCGGGTAGTGTGGATGGCACATTAAGAGTTAAACAACCCCACAAAGTCCTTTCACTTTAACATTAACTTGAAAAAATATACCAACTTTTAAACAAGTTAGTAACATAATGTAGACTCTAAAACCCCAGGATTGTCAAACATTTTAATATGCAGTCTCTTTGGTTTTACTTCCTCTTTGTTTCAGTTTTGTTTTCTACTACAAGCTGGAGTATTGCATCACTGCCTCCATGGACGGGGCCATAAAAGTCTGGAATGCCGTCGTCTTCAAGGAAGTGCATGAATTCATTGGACACTACGCCAGCGTCACAGGTAATAATGCCCAAATTGTAAAATCAGGCCCATGTGGCACGCAAATGGGTGAAGGCCTGCCCCTCACTGTATTGGGAAATGCGCCTGTTACGTTTTCATACTGGTACCACCATCAAAGTGTTAAGTGTTGTTGCAACATGATTCTGATCATAGCCAAGACTGCATCTTGCATTCCCTCCAATTTTGCAGTCTCTCAGACTTTCTCATTACCATTATGCAAATTAGTAATGCATTAGGTGTATGCGCATCACATTAGAGCATTTTACTGTGAGGTGCACACACAAAGCAACACTTGTAATAAACTATGTGTGTCTGACTCTTGACCTTTGATCAATGAATAGGACTGAGTGAAGGTTTCTTCTCAAAGGCTTATGCACTCCACTGAACGTGCAGATGAGAGAAAGCGTAAGGTGTGAGCATAACCCGGGCCCTGTTGCATAACACTTAGCATTGATTTGCTTCCAATGGCAACTGCTATGGTGGCAACTGCTCTAGAAACATTGAATTTGATTGGTTCTCAAGGGGTGTTACCATGGTTGTTATCATTGATGGCAGAGTTACCATTCATGGTAAGTTTTATGCAATGGGGCCCTGATGAACAAGTACAATGCGAGACTCAGAAACAGGCTGAGCTGAGATTGAGCTACATGTGACACTTTTTCCTCGTAGAGGTGAAATCTTAACATGTAAGACTCTTGCACTCCACCATAGGTCTGGTGATTCACCCGTCCGACCCCCTTCTGGTCTCCAGCTCCAAAGATGGTACCGTAAGGATCTGGAGACTTGATACTTTTGAATTGGTAAAGTATTACTAACTGATCACTAAACCCTTTAATGTAGCATAAATTTGTAATATTCTTATCACTTTTTTGCTCTTTAAATTGGTGCAACTACTACTTTAAATTGTGTATCTTTAATGTTACTTTTGTAAATAGAATTATGACAGCTTTGCAAATTAATGAATAAATCCTAGAATCTGAAACACATTGGAAATTTAGATTTCATGCTTGTAATTCTTCAAATTTGTACAACTATTTCTCAAAGTGTTGTTTTTGTAATATTGACTGTAAACAATGCATGATATTATTTTGCTCAGTTTATATTTCAAATTTATTTACCCACCAAAGGGTCTTTTTGTTGAAGGCCTTGGTCATTAGAGGGTTGAAATATCTTCATATTAATTTAAATCCACTCATGATCATAATTTGCACAAGACTACCCTGAGGGCTTTGTTTCCCATTGCTTAAATCAGAAAGGTTAGGACAGACCTTGCTGGCTATAAAAAGAATGTGAATGGGTCTTATAATATTTTTGTTGGATATTTGGTCCACAGACTCACAGGCTGAACGTTGGAGAGAAAATCCTGGGCATGAAGCTTGCCAATCCACATCAGCTCTTCTACTTCACACTGCATGACATCAAAGTCTGGAACTTCAATCAGGTAAGTTCTGTCATGTAGTTGATATTACTCTTCCACTTCTTCCGCATTCTTCTTTGTGCGTGTTTTTCTTTTTGCATGTTTCTTGTCTTGCTTGTTTCAAGTTTGTTTGCCACCACCATGATGTGTTTGTGTTTGTGTTGTCCGTCCGTCCATGTGAAGTCCTTGTAGTGCTTCACTCTGCGCAACATCAAAGTCTGGAATTTCATGTAGCTGCTATTTATTTGTATTTTTCTTCTTCCACATTCTTGTTTGTGTTTGTGCTTTTATTTTCCCCTGTTTCTAGTCTTGTTTATTCAAGTTTGTTTGCTTCCATCATAAGGTCATGATGATGTGTTTGTGTGTTTGTGTTGTCTGTCCATTCTTCCGTGCATGCCTGCATCAATGTGCCACAAAGCTGTATATCCAACTTCTCATGCTATGCAGAGAAAGTATTCATATACCACTGGAGATGCTATTTCACTGATTTCTTCGCCTAATCTTCCTACTTTCATTAACCTTTGCCGTGCCAGACAGCACACCGCTCAATAGAATTTGTGTGTGATACTGGTTAAAAAATACACACACGGTGCATAGAGAGTGAACATGAACCAATCTTGGGTGTTTCATATTACAGTACATGATATATTAACTCCTACCCTCTCTTCCTCAGTACCACCATCTTTTCACACCGATACGCTCGTGTGTCCACAAGCTAGCCAGAATCATCAGTCCATCCACCCCTTCCAGGGTCCTATGTTGTGCAGAGGTGAGTTTGGTATTAACGCACTTGTCCTCTATTCCCTTATACCCCCTTTCCTCTCCCCACTTCTGTCATACCTCCCCCCCCCCCTCCATTCCCCCTCCCCCCCTCTCCCGGAATTTAGCCATAATCATCAATTCCATGTACAGCTGAATATATCTTCATCTAGGCCCTATACTTCTCTGCCCGGCCCCGCCCCCTTCGAGCCCCTCTTCCCCATTCTTTCCACCCCCTTTCTCCTTGTCCCCCTGTCTTGCCTCCTACAAGCTAGCCAGAATCATCAGTTCCTTGTGCAGATGACCCTTGACATGTCTGCTCTTTCCCTGCACCCCCTTTGACCCCCTCTCTCTTTCCGACCCCCTCTCCCTCCACATACAAGCTTGCCAGAATCATCAAGTCTTTTTTGCAGATGACCCCTTTGCTCTTGCCCCCCACCCCTCTTTCTTATTCTTCAAGAAGCAGAGAGAGAGAGAGGGACAGAGACAGAGATAGATAACGGGAGAGAAAGAGAGAGCTAGAGAAGCGAGAGAGAGAGATAGAGAGAGAGAGAGAGAGAGAGAGTGAATGAAAGAGAGAGAGAATGAGATAGAAGAGGAGAGAGATAGAGAAAAAAAAAGAATAATCACCGACAGAATACACTGTATGCATCACAATATTTAAAGATAAATTAGGGAAGCATGTATTCTGAAGTAGGAGAGTCGTAAACTACATGGTTATTTAGGTAATACTAATTGAGATTCACATTCATATATGTATTTTTTTTGTAGGATGGCGGAGTGCGTGTGATATCAGCGACCTCTGGCACTCTGCTGACTATCATTTATCCTATGCCATCTTACCAGGTAAGATCTCTCTAATATCCTGTTAATCCCACTGCATGCCCAGCTATTCTCCTCATGTAAACTGTAGTCACAAAAATACATAGAAATATGCATTAAAAATCAATAGTTTCCCATATTGATTCTATATATGTATAAAGTGCATTATATTCCACATACTAAGAATGTTGCTATATGATTGGTCAAGAGTTGATCACGTGATGAGGCGTAGTTTTTCCTATCAGATCACCTGAGGATAAAAGTTCGTTACACTCTAGGTGATAGTACTTTTTGGTTTCGCTGATCTCTTCACTCCTCACAGTCCTAATGCGTGATTAATATTTTGAGTACGCGCGAAATAAAAGTACGTTGATTATTTGTTTAATATTATGTGATGTAGTCAATCATGGAATGCACAAATCTCTTTAGCTCTGTGTATTAGCTCTAATTTTAATTAATAGCAAAAAAGTGTGTTTGCTTTCTTATGATTTGTTGTAATTGTTCTCAAACTTTTCCAATCTGCATCCTTGTTTTTTTTTTCTGCTCTATTGAAATGAAATGCTTGCGTAAGATTATATTCATGTGTAACCCTCTCAATACTATGCCAGGAAAAGCCCATTGTCTTATTACACATTTCATGCAGCATTATCTCTTCATGTGCCTTTTGTTGATTTTGTTGATTTTCTTCTTTTTTGTTGATTTATTTCTTGGGGAAGGAAGTAACTTTGACATGTGACCTTTGATCTGTGACATTTGATCCCTGACAGGTGCTAACAGACATCGTGTACGACCCCAAGAACGCTCTGCTCATCACAGTCCTGGAGATGGGAGACGTCCTGGTCTTTGACAGCTCCACCAACCCCTGTCAAGCAAGGGAGCTATTGCTTCCCATGGTCGCCGAGGAGTCCATCAAGTGTCTGGCGTTAGTCAAGCAGGTATCAACACCTCGTGTACCAGAAACAAAGAAATTCTGTGTGTATTAATGGTGAAATATGCACTTATGGCACATACAGCTTTAAAAGACCACAGAGATTTCCATCAGAAATTCCATGCAAACTTCAATAACTTCATGCTGTTGCTCTCCAAATTGGCACAATCATTGCCCTAAGTCTTATATTTTTGATGTTTTGTTCATTTAGAATACCTTATATGTTAATTTTAGAATAAAAATCTGATTTAATAAATGCCAAATAGTAATCAGTTTTCTGTAAGTTGTATGTTTGTTATGTTTTGTTCATTTAGAATAACTTATGTGGTGTATTTAAGGATAAAAATCTGATTAAAAAAAATGTTGCCAATTTGAAAGCCAAACAGTAATTAGTTTTCAAGGTCTGATAATGTAAGGGTTAAGTCTCTCATTACCATAAAGATATGTAGAAAGACATTGGTGTTTTCAAGGTCTGGTAATGTAAGGGTTAATTCTCTCATTACCATAAAGATATGTAGAAAGACATTGGTGTTTTCAAGGTCTGGTAATGTAAGGGTTAACTCTCTCATTACCATGAAGATGTGTAGACAGCCATTGGTGTTTTCAAGGTCTGGTAATGTAAGGGTTAACACTCTCTGTCCATCCTCCACCAGGACTGTGCCCTAGGTCGAGTGGAGACCCCAGACTGTGACTACCTGATCTTTGCAGGTTTTTTGTTTCTTTGTTTTCAAGGTCTGGTAATGTAAGGTTTAACACTCTCCCTCCATCCTCCACCAGGACTGTGCCCTAGGTCGAGTGGAGACCCAAGACTGTGACTACCTGATCTTTCCAGTTTTTTTGTTTCTTTGTTTTCAAGGTCTGGTAATGTAAGGGTTAACACTCTCTGTCCATCCTCCACCAGGACTGTGCCCTAGGTCAAGTGGAGACCCCAGACTGCGACTACCTAATCTTTGCAGGCCACGCCAGCGGCCAGATCTCCCTGCTGGAGGCGCGTTCACACTCCATGCGGCACCCGGTCCAGGCCCACGGCGGACAGATCCTGGGGCTGGAGTGTTCACACGGAGTATACCACGACAGGCAGAATTATGTGGGCTGTGCGGACAGGCTCTTGTCATTCGGCACGGAAAGGGTAGGAAACTGTCTCTCGTGATTAATAGACCATTTTTATGATGTATGCAAAATAAATGCACCTCGTTCAAACAATACATTTCTAATGGTAACCCCAGAGCTTGTCCGAGTTTTGTCCGAGTAAGAATAACTGGAAGATTCAGAATGCATTCCACCAATTGAAACTGGATCCCTAGGTACAGGCGAATGTCACAATGCGTTGCGCAGTTAGGGAAAAAGTAGTGAGAATACACTATTCAAACAGCTTATTGGGGTCACCATATTTTCATGTTGGTAGCACTTTTACCACATTTGCCCTGTGTGACAGCTTGTGAAAATGGTTCAATAATGATTTTATTCACTCATGTGAAAGCCTTAGTCATAAGTGCATTGACGGGTTAAATGCTCTTTGAATATAATCCAGAAACAGTTAAGACTGTGACTTGACTTGACTTTTTTTTTTATTTCCACATGTTAACATCAAATAACCAAGAACATAAAAATCATAAGTTTGTGCCATTATATACATAATTTAAAAAAGAGTAATGAATAAAAACAGTGTCATGCACATACATGATAATATGTATATAGATGTCTTCTACCTTATTATAATGGAAAAATTACAAATTTGGGGGAGCCTATAAAAAAGGGAGGCTTGTGGGGGTTTAGGCTCCCTGTTTCAAAATATAAAATAATCTGTGTTTCGCAAAATTAATAGATATCAAATTTGTAGAATCTCAAATACATTTTGAGAAAGCAGAAGTGTTGCTAAGATCAGAAATCTGTTCAGACTGTGAACTAGTGGGATTTGTTTCATCAGTTTATACCAAGTTATTACATACATCTTGTATAGTAACATGATGTTCACATGGAGAGAATCATGAATGTGTTTATCTCTGTGGTATAGTCTATGGAGTGGCCAGTTGCTCATTATAATTTTTGTTTTCCTTGTTGAAGATGGTGAAAATCTGGGAGGTTGGATTGGGTAACACTCCTGGGTCCATCAAGCTGACGTGCCTCAAACTGGTAAGAACTGGAATGAACTGCATATAACTGGAATAAACTGGTTGTAAACTTGTTTAAAGTGGTGTAAAGTGGTGTAACAGTTATTAAGTGGCATTTAGTTATGTAAAATTGTTAGTTGTTGTGTAATCAGCATTGCCATATGCTTTTCCTTTTTGTATTTTTTCACCAGTTATGCACAAAGTGTCCAATGAGCAGTATTTTGTTCAGGAAAGAAAGAAGTTAATAACTTATAAATGAATGTTATCCTCCATTATATAACCTAACTTCATCTTCACTGATCTGATGCTTCTTTTGTGTCTATTCACATACATTTTTTTTTTCTTCATGTCTGTAAACCAAGGGTATGTTTTAAACAGCATTTGTGTTCTAGTAACTGACAATTGTAATTGTACTTACATGTATGGTGTGAAAAGTCAATGTTGTGCTGTGATATTTGCAGCCGTTGCCATGTTGAATTGTAAGTTTTGAAAAGAGTTATAACCAACACATCACTAATTCACCCTAAGCTCCATCTAACTTTTCTCATTGCACTTGTCATCCCTCGCTTTGCTGCTCCCCTCCTTTCCCATGGCATTGCTGCATCTTCACTTTATCTTTTTCTTTCATATTATGTTATCTTTATTTTCCAAATTATTCCCTGTCACCATCTATCTCATTTTCTCATATTCATGTCTCCCATATGGTCCTCGGCTGTGATCTAAACACCTTTCTCTTTCCTTTGTTCTAATCTCATTTACCTTTATGTATATCTGATCCGTCTCTCTACATCCTTCTTTTATACTTTTCTCTCTCCCTTAAAATCTCCTGTCTCACTCTGTTTTCTACCCTTTTTTCTCTTTGTCTTTCTGTTTCTCTATCTCTCCCTCCATCCATTCTGTTTGTCTCCCCCTCTTTTTTTTCTTTTTGTCTTTCTATTTTTTTTCTCTCTCTGCCTCCCTTTATCCATCATGTTTTCCCCTCCCCCCCTCTCTTTCTCTCTCTCTCTCTCTCTTTCACTCTATCCTTCTGTTTCTCTCAATCTCTCCCTCCGTCCCTCCCGTTTCTTTGAGTCTTTCTATTTCTCTCTCTCTCTCTCTCTTCCTCTGTCTTACACCATCCTTCATCAGATTTCCTGCACTATTCCTCCATCCTATGTCTCCATGCTTGGCAATGTCTTGTGTACTGTTCTCCCAACCAAGTAAGTAACTATCCCATCCACCTTCCTCTCTCCCCTCATTAACTTATTCCAACATTCCATGCTTTTTCACCTTCTAATCATTGTATTTCTGTTCAATATATTTGAAAATCATGTCAATTGAACACTTACCAAGATATGAGGTTTCCCATCTTTCCATTTTTATATTCCATTTTATAAATGCAACCCTATTTTGTAAATACATTAGAACAATGCAACACATCCAGCCAGTCAGTTTGAATAAAGTAATTTTGTGTAAAATATGTGAACTATCTTAACATCTGTTGTCCTTGGCCAAGTTTGCATTGATGTAGACTAACTGCTTTTTCCCAGAGACTACTTCAAATAAACTATGTCACTGTCAAAACCATGTTTTTAAATGTGTTTGAAAAATGATAATTCTGGATTTACAAAGTCTCAGGAAAGCATCTTCAGTCTATGTGTTATTGAGGCCTTTTTTGGAACAGGAAATACACATTCTAACTATTAGCAGCTTGTGTGGCTTGTAAAGGGTAAACTCAACAAGGCCTCAAGTTTTGTGTTCTCTTGTAGTTATTGGTGTCAATGAGCTAAGTGAAGATGTTGTTGTCTTCGATTCCATGTAGTGCTTCATATGCAAATTTGTAGTTATTGGTGTCAATGAGCTAAGTAAAGATGTTGTTGTCTTTGATTCCATGTAGTGCGATAGAGATGTATGAGTTTACTGGGGATGAGAAGGAGGTGTTATCTCATTGCACTGCGTCTGTGAAGGATCTAGCAAGCCGGATCGCAACAGGCCATGTACCAGGCATCACAATGTTGACGCATCTGAAGGACCATGACCATACCCAACAGGTAAGGGTCTAGAGAGGTGGAGGAAAAGAGCTGAGAAAGGTGGAATAGAAAAGGAGGAGGGAAAGAAGGAGGGGAAGAAGGAGGGAAAAGAGGAGGTAAAGAAGTGGAGAGAGGGAAGGAGGGAAGAGGAGGAAGGAGTAAGGAGAAGAAGAAAGATGTTGTATCATCTCAAGGACCATGACCACATCCAGCAGGTTAGGGTCTATAGACGGGGATGGGGGAAGAGATGAGGGAGGTGGAAGAGGATAGGGGTGGGGGAGGGAGAGGAGAAGGAGGAGGAGGAAGGAGGAAGAAGAAAGTTATTGCATCATCTCAAGGACCATGACCACATCCAGCAGGTTAGGGTCTAGAGACGGGGAGGGGGGAAGAGATGAGGGAGGTCGAAGATGATAGGGGTGGGGGAGGGAGAGGAGAAGGGGAAAGGGAGAAGAGAAGAGGAGGAAGAGATGAAGATGATGATGGTGAAGAAGAAGAAGAAGAAGAAGAAGAAGAAGAGGAGGAAGAAGAAGAAGAGGAAGAGGAGGAGGAGGAGGAAGAAGAAGAGGAAGAGGAGGAGGAGGAAGAGGAAGAAGAAGAAGAAGAAGAAGAAGAAGAGGAAGAAGGAAGAAGAAGAAGAAGAAGAAGAAGAAGAAGAAGAAGAAGAAGAAGAGGAGGAAGAAGAAGAAGAGGAAGAGGAGGAGGAGGAGGAAGAAGAAGAGGAAGAGGAATAGGAAGAGGAGGAGGGGGAGGAGGAAGAGGAAGAGGAAGAGGAAGAGGAAGAAGAAGAAGAAGAAGAAGAAGAAGAAGAAGAAGGAAGAAGAAGAAGAAGGAGGAGGAGGAGGAGGAGGAGGACGACGACGATGAAGAGGAGGGGAGATGAAGAAGAAAAAGGAGGAGATGGAGGAAGAAGACAAAAGAAAAAGAAAAAGAAAGCGAGAGGAGGAGGAGAAGAGGAAGAAGAGAGGAGGGGGGAAGTGGAAGAAGTAAATGGAAAGTGTGTGTTGCGCTAGAGGTTTGGGGACAAGCTTGGAATGTAGGGGATGTGGAGAAGGAAAGGACTGTACAAAAGAAGAGGTGCTTAAGGAAAGGATGGTTGAAATATGATTCAGGATCAGAGTGTTGACTGAATTGAGGATTGACACGATTGTAATTAGAAGTTTTAATGATTATCTGATGTCACTGTTTTTTGTTAATTTAAATCATTTCACAGATTGTTACATCTTTACCTTATTTTTTCTGTGCAGATTACATCATTGTGTAGCTGTCCCTCTCGCGAGATATTTGCAACAACCAGTGACGATGGGACGCTGAAGGTACGAATCATCTTTTGTGAGAGTGAGCGTGACAGGAAGTTGGTATGACTTCAAACAGGCACTGCACGGTGCATTGTGGGATGCCTTTTCCTTATATGTGCTATGGAGAATTCATATAGTCATTTTTTCAGATGAAATATACTTATCTAAACATTTGACAGTTTCTTGACATAATTCTTTCAGAACCAGTGTGGAACTTTATACAAGAAGTTCGTTGGCTGTTGTCTCTAATTATTGTATTAAAACTTTCAAAATGATCACTATAATTGTTGTGAAGTGTATACATGTACTTACATTAATTCCATTAATTGAAATGGAATTGCGTATAGTAATTGTCTCTAATCAGTCTTATCAGAACTCTAATCAGAACTTTTCAAACGATTATCAGAATTGCTGTGTTTTTCCTTACATCACTGGTATTTATTGAAAGGGAATTATTGATAATGATTTGATTTTAATTTCTTCCAGATCTGGGATCTAAGTAACACATTGGTGAGAGAGTTGTCATTCGACAGCTCGCTAAGAAGTGTCTGTTTTGCCAATATGCGGGGGGACCTTTTAGTTGGATTCCAGAACCATATCAGGTATAAATATTGCGATATATATTTTAATATATATCATATTGGCATATGTTCTGAGATAATTTAATATATATATATATATATATATAACATTATCATATAGTTTGAGATATATTAATGTATATCATTTAAGCTTAATATGTTGTGAGATATCCATCCATCTATCCATCCGTCTTCATCTTTCCATCCACATATCTTTTTATCTACCCACCTACATGTGCATCCATCCATCCATCTATCTATCTATCTATCTATCTATCTATCTATCTATCTATCTATCTATCTATCTATCTATCTATCTATCTATCAATCTATCTCTTCATTATTGAAGTTGTTTTCTATATCTAATTTCCATTTGGGTAAAAAGTCCATCCCCATTTTCTACTTAGTCTTCAGTCACTGATTTGTTTAGTTCCTGTTCTAACAATATAATCAGAATATTGACTTAAGAGAGATATCACCTGGATCTATAAAGTGAACTAGACAGGGCAGACTCACACTTAGGGTCATAAAGTCAGGTCTTAATGACTTACAAATAGGCTTCTAATCTGGATCACAAACAGTTTCTATTTATCTTTGGTTTATGGTCAAGCTTTATAAACCATATATGGTGTCTAGATTGATAAGGTTTTATTTTGTGCTAGAAAAAAAAAATCCCCTATGAGATATTGTGTACTGTAGTTCCAGGATATAGTTGAGTTTTTGTATCAGCAATCGGTTGAGGAACTGTTACATCCTTATGTGCCACTGTCAAATTCTGGAACAGGTTCTATTTATCTGTGGTTTCTGCTCAAGCTTTATAAACCATATATGGTCTCTAGATTGATAAGATTTTTCATGTTGTGAGAGAAAAAAAAATCCCATTGAAGATACATTGTGTAGTAGCGTCTGGAAATGGCTGACTTTTTGAATTGGTGATGGGTTGCGGAACTGGTATTGAATAAAGCAGGTTGATGACCTCGTTTCTTCCTCGCCAGCTATGTGACGATCGAATGTTACCTGCCGCTCTCCCACATGGAAGCCCTGCTTGATCAGGAGATCGAGGATGAGATTGTGGAAGAGCCGTTCCCTTTTAATCCAGATTTGCCTTTGTGGTGAGTGCAATCATTATTAGTGAGAAGAAGCTCCATATTTTGTGTTAATGACTAAAACACACATTTGAAATAGTTGAAATGAAAATAAGGTGGAATAAATTCAAAACCCTAGCTTTATGGATGATTACCCGGCAATAGACCATTTTCATTATGAAGGCAAATTTTATTAACTTTGTCAAAACAATATGTTACTAACAGTAACTCCATAGCTTGTCCGAGGTTTGTCTGAGTAGCAACAACTAATAGATTCAGAGTGTGTTCCATCCATCGATATTGAATAACGAAATACAGTTGAATGTAATGACGCTTTACTACGCAGTTAGCGGGAATAATGTGAATACATTACAAAAAGGCTTATTTAATATTCTAATTGGTACATGACATAGGTGGTTATCCTTGTATGTCTGCTGCCCTCTAGGTTCAATCTGAAGAAGCTGCCGACCTATCCGACCGACTTGTGCCTCCGACGACTCCTCCGGAAAAAACTTCCCCAGCTCAAGAAACAACTCTTGGCCGAGGAGGAGAGGGAGAAGACGCACGAAGAAGGTGAAAGAGTTACGGACGGAGGCGATGAGGGGGTGATCGAAGAGGGAGACAGTCTGTGCTCGGTGTATGATGGAGAGAGCGTCTTGAAAGTCACAGAGCACAGCCTTGCACAGATTCCAGAGGTGCAAGGTTAGTTTTCATTTTAACTCCTTCTCTGCCAATTAAAACACTGCTCCATGGGAGTTTCATGTATTATACATGTACAGCGGGACACTAGCATGTAGAGATTACACTAGCTAAACCGAAAACTGGGGTAACCTCATGGTTATTCACTACCCATGTTTTCATACATGTATAAAAACATTTTAAATATATTTTAGGTTTGATTCGGTTTCATGCATTATGGGTATTCATCTGGAATATAAAGTCCCAAGTGTCTTCCTACCTAATACATGGTCCTTAGACTTTTTGAGATATTGTGCTTATAGTGTGTGTTGAAGATATTTTTTCAAAAGATAATGTAGTTTAATATTCTCCTTCCAAGAATTTTGTAAGCCTTTGGAGGTAATCATATTGTATGTTTGAGATTTTGTGAAGGATCCATAATTTTATGTTTGCAGAACCTGTCGCCATGGTCACCGATGGATCTGAGACTGTTCCAGATCAACATGGGACTGAAAGGGAGCAGATGGATGAGGGATCTATGGGTAAAGAGGAACAAGGGGAAGAAAGGAGTCCACAGATTGAGAGCTCACCTCAGGGTAAGAGCGTCAACTCTCTGTTAATCATTACGGTCCGTATTCTGAACAGAGGTTTAACGCAAACAGTTTATTAAACCTGGACTTACTTTATGGGATGCCAAATTAAACAGCATGAAATATTATTAGCGATTCAATAGAATTGATTTTTTCCTCGGAATCAGGATGGTATATTGAATTTGTCTACATAATAATTACAGCGAATGATTGAAGTCATCCACTGTTTTGATTCTGTGATGAAACTCGATGATTTTGTGACAGCATCAGATGATTTGTGTTGCACCCCATGAAGTTGGTTCAGGCATTTTGTTGATATTTCTTTAATTTTTTTTGGTAGATGCAGCAGTCCATGTTGTCGCAGATGAAGGCTACAGGACTGATGAACTAGACTCGAACCTGAGACGCACAGACACAGAGTCCCTTGAAGAAACTGACAGCCCACCATTCAACATCATCGAATCGACCCCAGAGCAGGATGAGGAGGAGGAAGGGAGTGGGACCAAGGAAGGAGAAGAGACCGGTGAAATAGAAGAAGAGGAGGAGAAGAAGGAGGAGGAGGAGGAAGAGAAAAAGGTCAAGTTGCCAATCGCCCCAGATGGTGAGTTACAGTTGCATTATTGTTTGAAATCTGTTTTCCCACACTTTAACAACTAATTCCCTTCTATGCCACTCCTTTCTCAATCTCACTTCTGTTACATATTTGCTTATCAGTCAGCTAGTCCCACATATTTGTTGTTAGGTAAATGCAGTTTTTTATTTGGTAACTTCTATAACACTTTTCATTATAAAACATAGCATGTTTGTGTTTTTCACTATTTGGGGCAACAAGAGAAAGTCAAATATACATGTATAAAACGCTAGCATTGTTTCGCTAGAGTAGTAATCTGTTGTCTCACGATAAGGCAAACTGCTTGTCTTCGTCAGGCAATGTGGACAATCATTGCTGTCTTTTATAGCGTAAGCTGCGTTTCGAAGCTATGTAAGTGTAAGCTGCGTTCCAGTTTGCCTTATCGTGAGACAACAGATTACTACTCTAGCGATACTACTACCACGATGATCAACATCTTCCGTGCTAGCATTGCTGTTTGTTTTCATGTTCAAACACTGTCAATATATTTTGGGCTGCTGGTCTCACTGCAGATGGTTTCACTGTATATGAAGCTTGTTTCATGGGCACACATGGGTGTATGAACGATTTTATTTTACTTTTGACTTTCCAATGCATCAGGTTACATTCCAAACTCTGTCATCAGAATGATCGTTAAACCGCCCAAGCCACCGCCCCCACCCACACCTCCGGAGGAATGGAAACTGAATAAGGTAACCTGTGATCTCCCCCTCCCTCTCCTTCCTCCCTATCCCTTCCCCTCCCCTCTGCTCTGTGTTACTGCATGTCAATAAAACCCTTGTGAAAATAACAGCTCAGGGCCCCGTTGCATAAAACTTACCATTGATGGTAACTTTGCTATCAGTGGCAACTTCTATGGAAACCTTGAATTTGATTGGCTGTCCAGTGATGTTACCATGGTAGTTACCATTGATGGCAGAGTTACCATTAATGGTAAGTTTGATGCAACGGGACCCAGGAGTATGTACTGACAGGTGGTCTTTATACACAGTTCCATTTGTAGACAGGTGTGGCTTTCAACTCTCTTTCTTAACAATCCTTCTCAGCTTATCCATCTTATCATTCTCCCCTATAACAGAGTAACACAGAAATATCTTTTCCAATATCATCTCCATTTGATTTGGTAACAAAGGCTTGTACATTTTTATAGTGTTTTGGAAAAATCATTCCAGTATCTATTTTGTTGCCATTCCTTTCCTATAACCCACAAAGTATATTTTAATTACAATCTCCTCTTTATTAGCTAACAGCATCATATTAATTTTTAAGGTATATATGTGGAGAGTTGAGTATTTTTGTCAGGATTTTATATGATTAAATGAAGAGCTTTGAACATGTATCTACTTTCAGACAAAGTTGTTGTTGTGATAAATACCCACAGGTACACATGGCAGAGGACTCACTGACACAGCAACAGTCGGATGAAACCGATTATGTAAGCATATCTCATTCACTTCATTGAGATACAGTGTATCATGTGTCCATAACTAAAGTGCATACTGTATATATCATTTATAAACTTTTAACAAGATATTTCTAGAAATTACTATGTTGGACAATTGTCTTGATATTAAAGGTGATATTCATAGAAAATCCAAAAATATGAAGATATTCATCTACAGAAAGCTTATAAGCCATACAATGAGCTCGGATGACATTCAAACAATATATCACTTTCCAAAAAGCAAAATTAGGGTGAAAACAATCACCGTATTCTCGGGGACAAATTTGACCTACTGTCAAACGGAACGGCCTTTAGGTCTGACGTAAGAAACGGGAGGCATTATTGTGCATCACACATGCCAATCCGCAGCTTCTTTTCCGCCAGAAGCATCAGGCATTGTTAATGAAACTGTGATGGCAGTTGCTAGTGGATTTACAGGTGTGATACACAATGGTCATTGTGAAGCATATCCCGGCTGTGACGTACACACAACGCCACTTTCCCTTAGGCGATTTCGTAGGTCAGGAAGAGAGTCATTTTAGTGAAATTTGACTTTCATTAAACACATATCTGAACACTTTCATGGCATGTTAGCTGCCTAAATTGCTTCAATAACTCATTCAATTATAAAATAAACTATATTTATTTGATTTTATTTCCTATGAATATCACCTTTAAGAGAACCTTTTCGCTTTGATGAAAATATGTGCAAATCCACCAAACCTTATTTAAAACCCTTTGAATGATACATGTCAGTGAACCCATCTCGGAAAGAACCACAAATTTATGAGATATGCACTAGCGACGATTGCTCTGTGTCCATTTCTGCACTAATTAACTTCAACCCTAGACCTAGCACTGTACCTAACCCTAAACCTATACCCAATCTAAAACCCAAATGGCAAACCTTACTCCAACACTAACCATAACATTTAATCTTAGATGAAAAATAAAACAAAACAGAGCAAATGTCTGGCTACCAGACAGACACACAGGCTGTCACATGCTCAACATTTTTGATGGAGACTTTTAAAAAAACATTCTCAGAAGAAGAATTGAAAGAATAAATATATTTTTGAAAATAACATGGTTATATCCATCACAATTACCTTCAAATTTGCAACATTTTATGATTGTTGAGAGAGCACTTTCTGACCTCATTGTATAATTTTTGTTCCTTATCTCATTCAAGATGATTATGATCAATCCTTTTGTTGTATAGCCCAGGGCCCTGTTGCATAAAACTTACCATTGATTTCAACTTTGCTACCAATGGCAGTTTCTATGGAAACCTTGAATTTCATTGGCTGTCAAGATAGGTTAACATGGTAGTTACCATCGATGGCAGAGTTACCATTAATGGTAAGTTTTATCAGGGGGGTTCAAGAGAGGAATTGGTGTGAGTGGTAAAAATGGCAATCACTTTAAAGATTCAATTAAACCCTGCTGTGATTGAGTTAACAGACACAATTCAGATAATATGATTTGAGTCTTATCTCGATTTGTGACCTTTGACCTTCACAGGAGAGTCATGAACCGTTTACATGGGCGTCGTCCGAGGAGAGCAGTGGTGGTCATGTGACTCCTGTATCGTCACCGAGTCCCACGCAGATGGAAGCGTTCGTGCCTAGCGCTTTATCGCGGAAGGCTCCTCAGCAAAGCGTGAAAATTGAGGAGGAGGCACGGCCTCGAAGACTAAGCATTAGTAAGTCTCAAAGACAGCCCGTCCCTTTTTCAGATCACCACAAAACCATCAAAACATTGGCAAAACATAAAGAGAAGTGTTAGCAAACTGTATATTCATAATTTGAAACGGATACGTAGTGTAAAATTCAAATAATGCACGTAAACAACGTCTGATTAATAGTCTTTACCTCAGGCTCTTAGCACTTTGTGTTGAAATATCTGCTTTATTGATTAATCTGTTTATCAAATTCTAAAACGCGTTATGAAAAAAATGTTGTATGGAAGGAATCATCTCCAAAGTTTGGGAATTACTTATAAAATTAGGATTTCACACATGCATAATAACCACATAGATACTGTAACAAAGACTAATACTTTTTTCGTAGTACAAAAAAAGACGGTTTGAAATTTAACGGCTGAAATTTTTTACATATATAGAAAGCTTCAACACGCTATATTCTTAGAAATGGTCTTGAATCACACTTTATTCAATTTACGATTGTGATAGACGATTTCAAATTTTAAGCTTGCAAAAGGGACGGACAATCTTTAAGGTTACAAGCAGATACTGAAGGTTGGTGACTGTACCTCTTGGTCAGCCATGGAGTTGAGGACTGACAGGACAACGATTGGCCGGTCGTCTCCCAGACTGGTCAGGGTGCGGATGGCCTCCAATCGCGTCTCGAAGAGACTGCTCTTCAGCTCCCGCACATACTTTCTGACGATGCTGTCCAGAAGATTCCCTCGTAGTCTTTAAAGAGGCAAAGATAGATGGATGAATGGATGGATGGCTAGATAGACAAATAGATACGTCTGATCCTTCGGCCAGGATCAGACGTTTTACGTTTACCGTCTTACCTCTGATTCAGAAATGAATCTACTTTCTAAAAATCATTTCCACACCCTGGCTTCTGATGACAAGTGTGGATTTGGCTGCCTGATTCTCTTTCATTTTGGTACTCCCTGGCCAGGAGAGTATTCCTATAGCCTTTATGGTATTTCCACATAGATACATAGATAAGTAGCTTTGATAGATAGGTAGATAAGTAAACAAATAGATGTATATGTAAATAGATATAATAGAGAGAAATGATGAACAGAGAAATACAATGTCCAATAGGTGAATAGATAGATAGATTAATACATATATTGGTGAATAGATGGATAAATAGATAACTAGATGGATAGATGGATTGATAGATACATTAATTGATGCGTACATAAATTTATATGACAGGTACGATAAAGACTAAGAATAGATTTGGTACATTAATCCCTTACAAATATACTTACCATGATCTCTTCAAAGAGCATATTAAATATGTAAATCAGGATGATTTTCTTGCTTTCCATTTAAAAGTAAGTGCAGAAGAATTCAAGTGCTTGAATTAGATTGATCCTGTTTTCAATTAGTACGTTAACTCTTATATGCCATTGAAGTATTTTTACACTGGTAATACACACCATACCCATAGGGCAGTATGGAATCTGGCAGAGAAGGAGTTAACTCTTTATGCGCCATTGAGCCATTTTTGGACTGGTAATGCACACCATACCCATACAGCAGTATGGAGTCTGGCAGAGAAGGAGTTAACTCTTTATGCGCCATTGAGCCATTTTTGGACTGGTAATGCACACCATACCCATACAGCAGTATGGAGTCTGGCAGAGAAGGAGTTAACTCTTTATGCGCCATTGAGCCATTTTTGGACTGGTAATGCACACCATTCCCATACAGCAGTATGGAGTCTGACAGAGAAGGAGTTAACTCTTTATGCGCCATTGAGCCATTTTTGGACTGGTAATGTACACCATTCCCATACAGCAGTATGGAGTCTGACAGAGAAGGAGTTAATGTTCTCATTTGACATTGTGTTTGCAGAGACAGTAGGGATGCTGGTGTTATCTCACCCTGGCTTCAGTGAAGAGAGAGAGAAGACAGTAAGTCAATATCATGGGTGGGTGGGTGCTGAGGTCTAGTTGTCACAGCACTAGAATAAGTATAAGAAGGTTCATTATAGAGAATTTTTGTTATACTATTCACTGAACGCATCGATCTGCACATGTATTGTTTGAGAGAGGTACTAGGAGAATTGCCTTGATATCTGGTGATATCCATGCTCAATATAATGGGAGTGGACTGTATTTGTATTAAAAAAATTACATTTTGTAAAAAAAATGGAACTGTATTAGATGGAACTGTATTAGAACTTTCCTCCCAATAAGAGAATTGGGAACTGACTTTAAGCGAAAGTATAGCGATCATGAGATTTTGAAGATGTTTTGGACTAGTCGTCAGAAACCGATAGCCTGGAGACTTAGAGTCTGTGGTTTAAACGTAAACAAGGATAGTTTTCCACTTTTTCTGAGAATGATTATGAAGCTATGAATGTGGGATTTCATACACATTGATTGTTGGGGTATACTGCTGATTCCTGCCGAATTTCATGAATTGTGCAAATGAGACACCCTGTCTTTAATGTTGGATTGATTCATATTCCTCCCATGTTTGATTTTTTTTTTGCAGGGAACACCGAAGAAGAAGAAAAGGAAGGGCCGTGGAATCAACGTGACAGGTACACCTGTACGGAAATATGGAAAGGTAGGGATCTTTTTCCTTTGAACACAAACTTAGTTTGTTGAAGATGCAATGCTAGAGCACCTGGGTCCCGTTACATAAAAGACACCATTAATGGTAACTCTTCCATTAATGGTAACTACTATGGTAATGCCACTCGATAGCCAATCAAATTCAAGGTTTCCATAGAAGTTGCCATTGGAAGTGAAGTTACCATCAGTGGTAAGTTTTATGCAACAGGGCCCTGGTACAGTTGCATACACCAATAGAGTACTGAAGTGTGATGTTATATGAGCATGTTGTCAAGACAACTGGTTCTAAACTATGTAGGTAGAGCAAGCAGCGGTGGTCACAGCGGGGACTCTCAGTAGGAATGCCCAAAATTAGCCAACTTGACAATATCACACCAATAAATCTCTTGTGACAGATGTTGTTAAGAATAAGAGACCTTCATAACAATGGGTATGATGACGACACTTTAGTACTCAGTTGGTGGAACGCACAGTGAATCTATTAGTTGTTGTTGCTCGTACATATCTCGGACAAGCTTTGGGGTTACCATTAGAAATGTATCGTTCGAAACGACGAGCCTAAAATTTGCATACATAACAAAAGTGGTCTATTGAGTGAATTGGAAGGTGAGATTTTGTCATTGTGCTTTGTACTTTTACAGGTTGGGGATCTGGGTGTTGCTCATGAGGAGAGAGAGGAGAAGGAAGAGGAGAAAAAGGAGGAGGAGGTGGAGAGTTGCCCACTTAATTCCCTCCAGAATAAGATAACAGACAACTACTGGTATCCAAAAGGACTCAAGATGGACACCTTGACCATTGTCGCGACTCTTTGTAAGTACTTATTTAATTTTTATTTTTGAATTTATTTAATCTTTCCATTTAATCAAAATGAGCACGTAGATTACAATGATACAGAGAACAAGGACCCAGGACCCATTTGCAGGCACTGCGAAAGAGAGAAAAATAAAGAAAGAGAGAGGAAAAAGAAAAAGAGCCCAGAGAGACAGACAGATGAGAGAGAGGAGAGAGAGGGGAAGAATAAGAGAGAGAGAGAGATAGAGAGAGACAGAGACATAGACAGGGACAGAGAGAGACAGAGAGAGGTAGAAAGAGATACTGAGAGAGAGAGAGAGAGAGAGAGAGAGAGAGAGAGAGAGAGAGAGAGAGAGAGGCAGAGACAGAGATGGACAGAGACACAGAGAGAGAAAGAGAGAGACAGAGACAGACAGAGAGAGGTAGAAAGAGATCATGAGAGAGAGATAGGTAGAGAGACAGAGACAGAGACAGAAAGACAGAGAGAGAGAGCGAGGGAGCAATAGCAAAACATGGAGAGAGAGAGAGAGAGAGAGAGAGAGAGGGAGAGGGAGTAATAAGAACAAATCACAGCATAATCACAGAGGGAAACACTGGCCCTGAATCACATTCTACTGGGAATCAAAAAGAGATAAATATGATAAGATGCCTATCCTTAACGGATAATGAAACTGTAATCTTCAACTGTGCAAACAAGCATGATGCTTCGGTCTACCATTTATAGACCGTCTTTCCCTGTAGATAGCGCTCTGTCTGTATGCCCTTATCATACACAACGCCCATTAGCATTATTGTGATAGCTCTTAAATTAGCTCAATCACACAGACACAGACACACACACATACACACACACACACACACACACACACACACACACACACACACACACACACACACACACACACACACACATTTCATTGACAAGCCACCTTTTGGCTTTATCACACCCACCATTCCCAAACAAATGTTTGCGTAGCATGGTGCTATCATATTTGATTTGCTTGTATATTGTATACTACTTATATAGTTTGTTATGTATTTGTCAGTATATATCTTAAGAATGTAATATATTATATATTACAACAACAAAAATCATTGCATACCATTATACATATTCTTAAGATATATATCTTATATATTGGTTGATATGGAAATAAAACAAGTCTCACATCATTTTGTTTGAACGAGTTTCATTTTTGTCTCGCCCACCGGAGGTGAAGGCGAGACTAAGGGATCCAAATGGCGTCCGTCCGTCGTCCGTCCGTCGTCCGTCCGTCGTCCGTCCGTCGTCCGTCGTCCGTCGTCCGTCGTCCGTCGTCCGTCACAAATGTTAAAGTTTACCTGCAAGAC
Organism: Arbacia lixula; assembly: GCA_963669155.1. NCBI lineage: Eukaryota > Metazoa > Echinodermata > Echinoidea > Arbacioida > Arbaciidae > Arbacia > Arbacia lixula. Next base: position 11,056,342 of record OZ022595.1, on the reverse strand, counting down.
TCTCTTATGATCCAAAACTTCACATGGGTTGCTTGGATTACAACCTAACTTGGGTCATAGATGCACTGGGGGTACCTTCATGTTATGGTGCCGTTGGAGGTCACAGGATAAGGTCAAAGGTCATTTGAGGTCATACGTTAAAGTTTACCTGCAAGACTCTCTTTTGACAAATAACTTCACATGGGTTGCTTGGATTACAACCTAACTTGGGTCATAGATGCACTGGGGGTACCTTCATGTTATGGTGCTGTTGGAGGTCACAGGATAAGGTCAAAGGTCATTTGAGGTCATACGTTAAAGTTTACCTGCAAGACTCTCTTTTGACAAATAACTTCACATGGGTTGCTTGGATTACAACCTAACTTGGGTCATAGATGCACTGGGGGTACCTTCATGTTATGGTACCGTTGGAGGTCACAGGATAAGGTCAAAGGTCATTTGAGGTCATACGTTAAAGTTTACCTGCAAGACTCTCTTTTGACAAATAACTTCACATGGGTTGCTTGGATTACAACCTAACTTGGGTCATAGATGCACTGGGGGTACCTTCATGTTATGGTGGCGCTGGAGGTCACAGGATAAGGTCAAAGGTCATTTGAGCTCATATGTTAAAGTTTACCTGCAAGACTCTCTTTTGACAAATAACTTCACATGGGTTGCTTGGATTACAACCTAACTTGGGTCATAGATGCACTGGGGGTACCTTCATGTTATGGTACCGTTGGAGGTCACAGGATAAGGTCAAAGGTCATTTGAGGTCATACGTTAAAGTTTACCTGCAAGACTCTCTTTTGACAAATAACTTCACATGGGTTGCTTGAATTACAACCTAACTTGGGTCATAGATGCACTGGGGGTACCTTCATGTTATGGTGGCGTTGGAGGTCACAGGATAAGGTCAAAGGTCATTTTAGGTCATATGTTAAAGTTTACCTGCAAGACTCTCTTTTGACAAATAACTTCACATGGGTTGCTTGGATTACAACCTAACTTGGGTCATAGATGCACTGGGGGTACCTACATGTTATGGTGCTATTGGAGGTCACAGGATAAGGTCAAAGGTCATTTGAGGTCATACGTTAAAGTTTACCTGCAAGACTCTCTTTTGACAAATAACTTCACATAGGTTGCTTGGATTACAACCTAACTTGGGTCATAGATGCACTGGGGGTACCTACATGTTATGGTACCGTTGGAGGTCACAGGATAAGGTCAAAGGTTATTTGAGGTCATACGTTAAAGTTTACTTGCAAGACTCTCATATCACACATAACTCATCACATGTTGCTACAATGGCAATCAAACTTGGATGATGGATGCACTGGGGGCACCTGCATGTTATTGTGCTGTAAGAGGTCACATGATAAGGTCAAAGGTCATTTGAGGTCATACATTAAAGTTTACTTGCAAGACTCTTGGTGAAGGCTTCCTAACTTGTGCACAGAATTGTGTGAGCATGTGTGAGCATTACTGATGTAGATTTAGGCAAACATTACTCATGCACATTTATGCAAATTTATTCAAAGTCACTATTTTGCACCTGATTTTGATGTTGTCTGTTTAAAGTTGCTTATTTGTTTGTTTCAGTTTTCTTTTGCGTAGCAACGGAGATCGCGATATTTCTGGTTATTTTCGCAAGTGGGCGAGACACAATATTGCTAATGCCTTGTTTTAAATCAATATCATTAACTGTAACATCATTTTGAATAGGATTGAACTCTGTACAGAATAGCCCATTGTCACATTTGTTACACCAGTAATAAAGACTTTTTGGAACAAAAGTTTGTTTTTGCACATATGGAGATGATACACTGGCCACTAAATGTAGTGCCATGACATATCTTAACCAGTTAAAGGGCATATACTGTACTGGGAAGGCAAAAAAGCCTTCAAAATGTAATTGTTAGCAGTCTACTTGCCAATGGTCTTAAATTCATGTATTGTCTATTTTAGAAGCTTGCTGAAAGTTATTTGCCCTCAAATGATCTAAATTTGGAGTAATGAGTGATTAAATCACAAATCCTCAAAATGTTCAGCCCAAACATTTTGAGGATTTAATCATTAATCATTAATTACTCCAAATGTGGATCATTTGAGGGCAAATAACTTTCAGCAAGCTTCTATAATGGACAATACGTGAATTTAAGAACATTGGCAAGAAGATTGCTAATAATTACATTTTGAAGGCTTTTTTTCCTTCCCAGTACAGCATATGCCCTTTAAGTTGGGATTTGGAATTTATATGAGCTTTGTGAACATGACTGCTAGTTAGTATTCATATTTTGCAGTGAGGGTTTCTTTCATTATGTAACCATTAGTGGTACCATTTTGTGAACCTTGAGCTGTAGCGAGTTTTTTTTTTTATTTAGTTTACAGCTTAGGCCTGTTACTGCTGAGCTTTTAGCAGATTCTGTTATCTCCATTGTTTATTGTCCAACTCTGCTTTGCCCACTTTACCAATGATGCGTTTTACATGTATCATAGCATCAAGATACATGTTTATTTGTTGTAAGTTCTAAATGCTTCAATAGTCAAAGAGGGATGAACTTCCATAGCTCAGTGACTGGTGTAATTATACTATTTAGCTGAAGGTTGCTTTAGAGTGAAAGGTAATGGTATGTTATTGTACATTTGAACTCTAATATAGTTGGATATTTCACTAAGAATGCTATCTTAGTAAAAATGTGAGATAGTTACCAGTCCAACCTACTCCAGTCTAAAAGATGGATTTAACGCTGGTCGTGCAACCTGCTCTCTTGCATTGAGAGACCAACTGCTAACTATTTAATAAATGGCCGGGGTTACATCCTTACTTATCTATATAGTAACGCAATATCTGAAAGTAGCATTTTGTCTAGGAATATTGTGAGGTGCTCTGAACAGATATAGTATTGGTGTTTCCTTTGGGTTTAATGAGCTCAATGTTTATATTTTTGCAAGCATCACAAAACGACCTTCTTGATGATTCTACATTGTTTGCAAACATTTTATCTGCAATATTGTGAAGTACTGGAAATATACATAAACATAACATTACTATATTCCCCTTTGATGTTCCAATTTTCTGTCTATTGTATGTTTTTTGTTTTTGTTTCTGTTCTGGCAGTGAATCTTCTTGACAACGCCTCTGAAGAAGAATACAAAGGAATCACTGCTGCCCTTCTGGAACTGCATAAGTAAGTGGACCAAGGCCCCCGTTGCATGAAACTTACCATTAATTCTAACTCTGCTGTCAATGGTAACTACCAAAGTAGCGTTGCATGACAGCCAGTCAAATTCAAGGTTTCCATAGAAGTTGCCAGTGGAGCAAAGTTACCATCAATAGAAAGTTTTATGCAACAGGGCCGGCCCTAATGGCTTAAAGGAGAACAAGATGTAAAGAATTTGATTTCATCCATAAACAGAACAAGCAGAAAAGGAGATTTGCAACAATTTAGAAGGAATGCATTTCCCCAATGATAATCCTTGACCTCAAATGTGGTGCTTTGCCAAATCAAAAACCAGTAATATGCAATGTTCTTTTAGTATGTAAATATTGACATAATTGTCTGAACTTCCATTTAATGATACAATGTAAATTATGAAATCTTTTTCTTTTATGGATAAAAAGAAATTTGATGGGTGATATTTTCCTATGCTGATGCTCATATTTTTACTTCCACCAGTCTTATTGGCCTGGAAGGAAACCATCAGGACCACGTTGCACATAGGTTTTCAATTATTGTAACTTACCATCAATGATGATTACCATGTCAACAGCCAGTGAGCTCTCATTATCGTACATGTTGAAATGAAAGTTACCATTGGTGGTAAGTTACAATAATTGAAAGTCTATATGCAACATGGCCCTGGAAGTGGAAATGATGAAACATTACTCCTTTATGGATGAAAACATAAATATGGGATGTTTTTCTGTGTGTAAACATGCTCATGCTCGCATCGTTATTCCACCAGTCTTGTTTTGCTACGAGGGACTCTTTTGGACAGCATTTATGGATGAAAACATAAGCCTGCAATTTTTATGCCTCCGCCACGAAGTGGCCGGAGGCATTATGTTTTCGGGTTGTCCGTCCGTCCGTCCGTCCGTCCGTCCGTCCGTACGTACGTCCGTCCGTCCGTCCATCCCGAATCCGTTTAGGCAATATCTTGAGAACCGTTAAGCAGATTTGCTTCAAACTTAGTACATGTATGTATTGCATGAAACTAATGAAGTGTGTAAAATTGGGGTCAAATCTGATTGAGGTCAAAGGTCAAAGGTCAATGAACTTTGTAAAAATTGCCCCAAAATGACCTTTTCCACAATAAATCTAAATCCAAGGATGCAATTCTCATTAAACATGGTACAAAGATGTATCACTTCTTGGGGATAGACTGGTGACATTTTTGGTGAAATTCCTGAAAGGTCAGAGGTCAAAGGTGAATGAAATTTGTGAAAATTTGCCAAAAATTGACCTTTTTCACAATAAATCCAAATCCAAGGATGCAATTCTCATTAAACATGGTACAAAGATAGATTACTACTTGGGGATAGACTGGTGACATTTTGGGTGAAATTTCTGAAAGTTCAGAGGTCAAAGGTCAATGAACTTTGCCAAAATTGGCTAGAAATTGCCCCAAACTTTCACTTTTTCACAATAAATCCAAACCCAATGGTGCAATTCCAACCAAACATAGTGAAACGATGGATCACTACTGTTGGGTAGACTGGTGACATTGTTGGTGAAATTGCTGGAAGGTCAGAGGTCAAAGGTCAATGAACTTCACCCAAAATTGGCTAATTTTAAACAAACTTGATACAAGGATGGATTTAGACAGACTGGTTAGATTGGAAGTCAAAGAGGTAAAAAGTCAATGAACATTGCCAAACTTGGCTAAACTTGAAAAAACAGAATGCGATATTTTCATTTCACATAGGAGCAATGGTACATTGCCCACCAATCATGCACATTTTCTGAGAATAGCAAAGAGGCGGAGGCATATTTATCGACTGCGGGGCAGTCGAATTGCTCTAGTTTTTCTGTGTGTAAACATGCTCATGCTCGCATCTTTTTTCCACCAGTCTTGTTGTTCTACGAGGGACTCTTTTGGACAGCATTTATGGATGAAAACATAAACATGCAATTTTTTTCTGTGTGTAAACATGCTCATGCTCGCATCTTTTTTCCACCAGTCTTGTTGGGCTACGAGGGACTCTTCTGGACAGCATCGTCAGAAAGTATGTGCGGGAGCTGAAGAGCAGTCTCTTCGAGACACGATTGGAGGCCATCCGCACCCTGACCAGTTTGGGAGACGACCGGCCAATCGTTGTCCTGTCGGTCCTCAACTCCATGGCTGACCAAGAGGTACAGTCACCAACCTTGGGTATCTGCTTGTAACCTTAAGCCCGATGCTCACGATTATATTTTCAGGCTTTGTGAACCCTGGTCCATGTAGGATGTCAAAATTTGCCATGGCGCTGCAGTAACCAAAGGGTTGCGACTACATTGTGCTCTTAGGAAGTTTATTCATAGTCTGTTGTCTATTGTCTGTACAGCAGATTATGCAGGAATTGGGCTGCTTAGTTTCTGAGTGGAGAAAAGCCAATCAATTTTCAAACACTGTTTTTCTCTTAGATATACTCAGAATAAATGTATGCTTTTTATTATTTTTTCTGTATTTCCATATTTGTTTGCCTCAAGAGTGCTGATCCACAGATCACCACACCGCAAAATTCATGCACTTTCTTATCAGACCGTTGCAGTACGTAGGCTGAACTAGGCACTTCTTGGCCCTGTTGCATAAAACTTACCATTAATGGTAAATCTGTCATCAATGGTAACTACCATGGTAACGTCACCTGACAGCCAAAGAAATTCAAAGTTTCCTGAGAAATTACCATGGGTAGCAAAGTTACCATCAATGATAAGTTTTATGCAACAGGGCCCTGGTATGCAGCGTCCCAGGTGGTGCTGGGGCAGATCTTTTGAGACTCACTATATTTTTCGCTGAATTATTTTCAAGCAACATAATAAGGGCATTAGCAAAAACCATGGCGACTTTACGCTCCCTTTTAAAGGGCATATACTGTACTGGGAAGGCAAAAACGCCTTCAAAATGTAATTGTTAGCAATCTTCTTGCCAATTGTCTTAAATTCATGTATTGTCTATTTTAGAAGCTTGCTGAAAGTTATTTGCCCTCAAATGATCTACATTTGGAGTAATGAGTGATTAAATCACAAATCCTCGAAATGTTCGACCCGAACATTTTGAGGGTTTAATCATCAATCATGAATTATTCCATATTTTTTGCCTTCCCAGTACAGTATATGCCCTTTAACTGATCTGTTTTCCCAGGATGCAGTGCAGCAGGAAGCGGCTGTCGCTCTGAGTCAGCTGGCTGGGATCTCAACCAGGCACTCCATGGAGGAGTATCTGGCCAACGTCGGCATCCTGCAGCCACAGACAGTGGTAGGTGTAGCTAGAAGTAGCAAGCTGTCCTCACAGCCAGGTGATCGACCATCAATTTTTGTGCCGCCTGAACGAAGTGTGGCTGAGACCTAGTAGTCACCTTTCCAGTTAGTCTGTTGGTCTGTTAGTCTGTTACAAAAATGTTAAAGTTTTGGTTGCACTTGCTCTCATTTCTTTATTTCTGCATCAATTGTGTTCATACTTAGTAGAGATGAGCCTTGGGTAATACCATCGTCATATACCATACCGTGCCGTACCGTTCCATTCCATACCATACCATACCATACCATACCATACCATACCATACCATAACATAATATACCATACCATAACATACCATACCATAACATAACATACCATACCACAACATACCATACCATACCATACCATACCATACCATACCATACCATACCATACCATACCATAACATACCATACCATACCATAACATAATATACCATACCATAACATACCATACCATACCATAACATAATATACCATACCATAACATACCATACCATACCATAACATAACATACCATACCACAACATACCATACCATACCATAACATAATATACTATACCATAACATACCATACCATACCATACCATACCATACCATACCATACCATACCAAACCAAACCACACCACATCACACCACACCACACCACACCACACCACACCACACCACACCACACCACAAGGTATAATATCACATCATATCATATCATGTCATATCATATCATATCATATCATATCATATCATATCATATCATATCATATATCATATATATATATAATATTCTATCATACCATACCATATCATACCATACCATACCATATCATACCACACCACACCACACCACACCACACCACACCACACCACACCACACCACACCACACCATAACAAATCAACTCAAACTTTTTATAAGATGGGGCCCATAGTTCATTCCTGAACTTTTTCTTACAGGACCCGCTGGATGATTTGGCGATGCGCTTCCGGCGGGAGACCCAGGAGGGGAAGACAAAGCTGCACGACTCGGCCAGCCTGATCATGGAGCGCAGGCTGTCCTCTCAGGCTGCCCAGCCCGCCATGAGCTACAGCCCAACGATGATTGAAGGCTGGCTCAGGGACTACCTCGGAAACAAAAACCTCTATAAGTTCAAGGTATGTCAAATGTTACGAGTTTCTGGGTACACGGACTGTTGGCGTATTCTTTTGGAAAGAAGATGAAATGAGCTGCTCAGAAAGCAAGCAAAGAGATCGAGTGAAGAGGGTGAGAGTCAAGGTATTCTTTTGGAGAGGCTGTTGGCTCAACATTTTAAAAAAAAATCCGGTCAAATGTCAAATACTTAAGAAACTTTCCTTAAGATTGCAGGTAACTGATGCATAGATTGAAATTCCTGCTATGCTGATATATTGACATCATAGTTCATAAAGAATGCTAAATGATCATAACTTTATCTAGTGAAGAGCACTGCTGGCCAGGTTATGGTTCGCAGGGGCTTTATGTTTATGTTGTTTCTTTTTTCATTGTAGGGAAAACATGGCAAGCCACACGCTCCTATTCTAAAGAAGAAACGGAGAATGTCCTTGCAGCCCAGGCCCCGCCAGCCACTCATTGGCGCAGAGGGCGCTGTCGAAATGGAAATCGAGGAGGAGGAAGACTTTGAGGATGAGGATTCTGAAGAAGGAGAAGAGGATGAGGATTCTGAAGAAGGAGAAGAGGATGAGTTCTGGAGTGAGGAGGAAGACGAGGAAGAATCTGAAGACCTAAGTGAGGAGAAATCTGAGCTTGAGTCTTTGGAGGAGCAGTTCCTGCCGAATGTACCGCAACCTGTCAAGATGACCAAGCATCAGGCCATGATGAAAGCGAAAGAGGCGACGACAAAGAGAGAGAAAGCCCTCATGGAGAAGAGGGCCAAGGAGCAGATGCGGAAACACATCGAGGAGTACGAGCTGGCCAAGAAGAAGAAGAATAAGTTGATGAAGATAAAGCACCTCCTGCTGACCCACCCGCTCTTCTACAAGTACTACGCCAAACCGGAGGTGGCCAGCGGAGAGGTCCTCCCGAGGAGAAAGAAGATCAAGTCCATCCTGCGGACTGTCGCTTCCATCCCTGAGTCAGAGACCTCTACAAGCATTGCGGAGGCAGCGTCATCAAGTGAAGCATGTGAGCAAATCTCTTATCTGTCCATGTCCGCAAAGACCAGCCTTCCAGTAGGAATCGCACACATGGAGTCCACCACTGCCCAAGGGGTTGTCCTTGAGAGAGGTCCAGGACCGGGAGATGGGGAACGTGTTGCTAACTTCCCTGTTGTTGCGGAGAGAGGTCCAGGAGCGGGAGTTGAGGAAAGGAAGGTGGCCGTTGCGCCTGCTCGACGCATCCGCAAGGGCGTGTGCTACCTGTTGGACAAGAAGCGGTGGGGATGGCAGGATGAGGACATCATCGCAGAGGGCAAAGGCTCCTCCCGCCTCGCCAGACTGAACACTCCTTCCTCAGTGACCAAGGACGACTCTGGCCTTGGGGACAGCATGGCCACAGGCACCGGCACCACCAGTCAGCTGCTGACCGCCACAGACACAGGCACCAGCGACAGCCTGTTGGGTATTACTGAGGCCAGTAAACTTAGTGGCAGCGGTGGGATGAAGAATATTCACCTGGACCAGATGGACAGGCCAAGGTCCACGTTAACCAGGGCCAATCTTAGGAGACATGAGCTGCTGAGTGCACATGGAGAGGGTGAACTACAGCCTGTCACATCAAAGAAAGCAGTAAGTTGACCTCAATTATCATTTCATCAATGACTACATATTTCTGCCATCAAGAAACTAAGCAAAAAATATGTACATCAGGGCCCCGTTACATAAAGGTCTGTGATCAATTGCAAATTTGAAAAAAAAATTCTGATTGATTACTGGTCAGTCATTTGAACAAAAAGCGCATGCAACATTGATGTTGATTAGCCATTACCATTTGCAGTTGATCGCAAACCTTTATGTTACGGGCCCCAGAACACAGGTGACGCTGTCAGCACACATTCTCTCACTTATTTCTCCGTTCCTTTAACAGACAAGATCATATTGTTTCATTATATTTTTACAGAGATTACAGTACTAACTTCTCAGAAGTTCTGTGATTTCCTTTCGTGCTTGTTGAACTACCCAAACTACAGACCATATTTGATTTAAAATAATTGTACTTTTCATTACATGAATCTATCTTTCTCTCATACTTCTCTCACATATCAAAGCATAAAATAACTTTCAAGCATGTCCTTATCAGCTCATATTATTAATTCATATATCTGTTGTAATGCAATCTTGATTTTCAGTAACCCTTGGATTGCCAGAAAAAAGTGCTGCTGTATTGGATTTCTGTGTATTGATGTTGAAACAATCCACAAATGGCATGTTAAGCATTAATGGACCATTCTTGTATGTTATGCAAATCATATTCACATCGATTAAACAATATGGTAACTCCAAAGCTTGTCCATGATTCAGAATGTGTTTCATCCTTTTAAATGAAGTACAGATAAATGTAAGAATGTGTGTCACTAGGCAATCGGGGGGAAAGTTGTGAATATATTACAAAAACTGCTTATTGAGTGAATCCATCTTAAACATTTCACCTCTCAGCCCAAGGAGAACTGGCGGGACTTCTTCCGACTGCCCGCGATCCAGATGAAACGGCAGCATCACGAAGCCCTGCGGGGACTACGAGAGGGGCAAACCCAACCCCCTCAGAAGCCCCTCACCTTCAAATGCATTCCGTCTGGGGTGACCTTGACTCCTGGCAGTAGCAAGAACAGGATCCTACAGGACATGAGCATAGGAGTCAAGAGAGAAGGTCAAGTTCAAGGTCACGGTTGGGGTCAAGGTCACGGTCAAGGTCAGGGTGGAAGTGTGCAGAAACTGGAGCCTTGCAGGACAACGTGAGTTAACCTATTTACTACACTAACCAGATAAACCACTCCCAATTAACGTACCAATCTCGACTTGTTTTTACTCTGTTTTAAGTACTTTTTCATTATATTTGAATGCCTCTGATGTGTGTTATTAATAAATCAGGAAGCTTTTTGCAAGACAGACCTTGTGGATTGACTTTTGTGGTGCACAATAGCATTGTCATGTTCTGATTTAATCACCTGATACACACAAATTTTGAGGTCTAAATTTATCCAAAAGTGAATATTGCATTAAATTTTCTAAGGATTGTTACAAAAATAACATTTGATAAAATGTCCCACAACCTGCTTCTAAATTTTTTTGATGTATCTTGATTTTACGAAGTGCCAATTTCAACTTGATTAAAGTTGTTACATATTTTCAATCATTTTACAAAAGTGTCAACAGGTTTTTTGAAACACCTAGTAGAAATCGATCTCCATCTTCACATTGACTACAGTACCACCAGGAAGCAAGGAGTCACAGACTATGGGGCACTCCAGATGACCTGGTCAAACATGGTGCCAAGATCGACCTACCAGCCCATGTCGGCACCACGCCCCGTGGGCATGGAAGCAGGGAGGAGCCACCCGTCGATGGACTACTCCTCACAGAAAGTGAAGGAGGAATGGGCTAAATACGAGGAGGGGAAGAAGAACTGGTTGAGAACGCAGCTGTTGTACCCTTCACTTTTCCAGTTGCAGGAGCTGGATTACATCAAGCACAGGTAATTCATGGGCGAAGTCAGAACAAATATTCCATCTTTCTTCTCTGTTTCCATATGTCTTCTCCTCTTTCTCCTCCCCCTCATTCTCCCCTTCTCCTTATTCTGTTTGTTGTCCTCCTCCTCCTCCTCCTCCCCTCCACTTCCCTTTCCTTCTCTTCATCCTCATCATTTGTAGGAGCAGGATCGCATAAAACAAAGGTACTTCTTGGACATAGTCAGGAGGACAAAATATTCCTTCCTTCTTCTCCTCTTTATTTCTTCTCCTCCTTCTCATCTATCTCCTCTCTCCTTTTCTCCTCCTTGTCATCTGTCTCCTCCGTCTTCTTCTCCTTCTTGGTCTGCCTTCTCCTTTTTCATCCTCCTCTTCCTCCTTCTCCCTCCTTCTCCCCTTCACTTTCCATCTCCTACCGATTCACAGGAGTTGGATTGCATAATGCGTGTATACATGTTATGGGTTTCAATTTTGGACTTGGATCCTAGTAGCATGTTTTTTTTTTTTTACTTTTTCTACAAGGGTTTCTATAATAGTCTTAACAATGATTTATTGTCTCCATTTCTTGATTCAATGTTTGTTGTCTTTTCTTTTTTTTTACTTTGTGTTTTTACCCCTCCTGTCTCCCTGTTCTCCTCCATGTTTTTCTTTTCTTTGTCCCTCAATTTCTTCTCCTCCTCTTCCTAACCATTCCTCCCCCTTTATCTTATGCCTTGCTTCTCCCATGCTTTCCCTTTCATTTTGCCTTCATCTTCTTTCTCTCTTTCCTCTGCCTCAACCTCAACTTTCTAATCTTCCTCCTCACTGTCTTGTGAAATTGTTGGCCTTCACATTTGCTCACTAATGTATTTATTTAATTTGCTATGATATGATGTGATGTGATGTGATGATTTTGTTAAAAACACATAAGTACTTGCACAACAATATTGGCACTTTACAATCTCAAAACGATCAAAGATATTGGAGTACAGACGTACTGATACAATCCTGTATAAGCATTTCTAAGAAGGACCCACAATTAGCAAGTGTGGCAGTAAAGTCTGGGTCATGTTGCATGTATGTTTTCACCCATTGGTAACTACCATGGCAACAACATTAATTCTGAAAGCCCATTGGCTGCTACCATAGTAGTTCCTATTGTTGGTAAATTACAACAATTGAAAATATATATATGGAACATGTTCCTGGCCCTCGTAATTTACATATTTGGCAAGACAAAATTGTCAAAATCTATGTTGATTAGATTATTAAACTATTAAGATAAATTTGTATGGAATACTTTGTGACATGATTTAGAATAAGCTGTGACTCCCGAGCAAGAAAAGGAAATCTCTTCCGCTGGGAGACGCCGATGCCGACCCTTATTTGCACAGGAAATAAAGGTCAAAGGTTACCAGGATGTCCAGTCACCCTCCCTGAAGACTGGAAAAAATCAGATGTCAAGGTGATAATTTTTCTTTGTGTTTGATGTCTAAATTAATCTGATTGATTTTATTTCATAGATGATAATTTACAGTTAAAGGACAGACATATTTACGAAACACTTGGCAAACGTTTGAGAAAAATAATACATTTACTGGAAGAAATGATAACTTGAAAATCATCATGACTTGTTGGCAAAATCTTGATGAAAATAATACATACATGTAATGAGAAAGAATTTATTTCCTGAAAATTGTTATTACTCGCCCCAAATTCAATTTTAACATTAAGGTTGAATCATGATGCCTTTTCACCTTTTGAGTGCCAGATAAACTACTGCTTTATGGGATTTTTGTGTATTCCGTGTGAAAAACTACTCACAATGAATAAATGATTGTTTGTCCAATATTTTGTATTTATAAAATCAGGTACCCTGTAAAATGTGTGAGCCAACAGTTAGCCTGCCCTCTATTGTCCAGTCTGAGCAGATAGAGGAGGACAATGTTCCCATTGTGCCACGCAACTCGATCGCCTCAACGACGTGCGACTCATACGCCCTGCCAAGAATCCGAATCAGCAAGAAGATTTTTGCCAATCCCGCTGTGAAAACAACGCCACAGCAGCCACTGGAAGAACTGCCCAGCCAGTCATGAAAAACAGCATGTGGGACTGATAAACAAATATTTATTATGCATGTCAACGTCAGCCAAAGATTTGAAGCTGAAAGGATATTTTTTTGTTATATCACATCATTGAGTACATTTCAAATGCAACAGCCTCTTAAAAAAAAAAGTATAATTTGTCATAAAACAACTATCCAGCCAGTCGTGTGGGTCTCATCGATCAAAAAATATTTCTTATGCATGTCGATATCAGCCAAAAATTGAGGCAGGAAGGATATATTTTTTTTTTACATATCGCATCATTGTGTACATTTCAAATGCAACAGCCTTTAAAAAACACTGTCTACTCCGTCATAAAACAACAAATAACCTGCATGAAAAACATCATGTGGGCCTGCATGATAAAGAAATGTGAGTTATTCATGTGAGCATCAGCAGCAGTGTCTGCCAATGACTTGGGGCAGAAAGGACATTTTTCTTTAGATATCACATCATACAGTAATTCCAATTATGTGAAGCAATCTCTGACCATTAAAGACAACAGCATGTTAAAAAATAACAAGGGGTTAGTGTCATGCCATTTTTATTGAAATAAAAAAACACACTTTGATATCATCTTCAATATGTTTTGTAGTATTTAGCTGATCAAAAGAATGTTGATCTCATGAATATCACTGAAGAATGTTTAACAATGATGGAGAGAGCTCTCAACACTCAAGCAAGTTGTAACCTTATAAACTATTTATAATATCTATTTAGCATCGTGCTATTGTGTTTCTATTCGACTCTTGAGCTGAAGTACTAAAGTCAAAACATTTCCATAAAATACAATATGTGGGACTGAGCGCACTTTTTAACTTTTTTTTTTTTTACAATTTTAGTTCTATACATGCTTAGCCGTTTTTAAAGAGAATTGACATTCATCTGATAATTTGATGATGAATATTCGTATGTAAGTAAATGTGTTTTTTCTCAATACACTGTGAAATAACTGTAGTTGGTGAATCAACGATTCATTTAATCAAAATCTGTTCATTAATGTCTGTGATACCAATGAGCAACTTAAATTGTTATGAACTTCTCCCCCCCCCCCCCCCCCACACACACACACATTATTTGAACTTTATATTGTTAGTGTTTCTGCTGAAATTATCACCTAAAGAACATCTGCTTCAAAGTTTAATTTATATATAACTGATAGCAGTACATTGGCCTACACTACCTCCTAACTATTAAATTAACATAATTGTATTACTAAATATGGCATCATTTTATACAAGCATTTATTGAATCACCCTTATAGTTCATGTAGCGTATGTATATCGTATGTATGTTTACCATAAAGTGTATGTGTTTATGCTTGTGTGTATGTACTGGTGGATATGTGGATGTGTGTTTGTGCTTATGGTTATGTAATGTGTGCACAATAAGCCAGTTCATAGTTTGGACACACCACTGAATCAAGAACGACTAGAGATTTGATCTTGAAGCTGTGTACATGTAGGTGTGTTATTTTACAGCGTGCCCATACCACAGTAGAGGCAGGTGCACATGGTGGAATGTTCTTTCACTACCTCCTTCAGAGCTGAATCGCTGTTGTCATATCTGCATTATAATGGGTATAAACGTGGTCCACTATCTATGGAATTTCTATTTTACTTTATGAGTGGCACAATTGGCCCGAGGTCATTCTTACCAGTAATAATCTGCTCATGCGCACATTGCAACTATGAACTCGCTTATTGTGCATGAATGTGATTGTCAGAGTTTGCATACTGAATAATTGCATGCTGCACAATGGCATCAACTCATTAATGGTAACTCTGCCATCAGTGGTAATTACCATGGTAACCTATCTTGACACCCGATGAAATTCAAGGTTTCTATAGAAATTTGCTATTGGTTGCAAAGTTACCATCAATGGTAAGTTTTATGCAACAGAGCCCAGATTTAGGGTTACCATGAGAAAAAAAGTTTGAAAAGACATGCCTAAAGTTTGCACATAATTATACCAAAAATGGTTTATTTCAGGTGGATGTAAATACATGTGTACGATAACATGTTACATAACATAACATCCATGAAAAATTGCAGGCCAAATCAATGATACGTAGAGGCGTAATCAATTTCTTACTTTATTGATATATTCTGTTCTTCTGCAACAAACATGATACAGTACAAAATAATACATTCAAATTTAATTTCAGCTGTTGTTTGTTCCTTATTCCTGCACATAGACTGGAGGCAAAGTCTAACAACTGTTCAACCTGATAAAACATGATCATGTTCATTTGGAATTTGCCCCCCTGTTTTAATCATTACACATTATTACATAACTCTTCCACATGTACATTCATGTTGTAGATAACAGAATGTACGGGATAAAAATACATACATGTGCAAATACTTCTGTCTGCAGTACTGAGTCGGCAGAGTCGCATAGTACTACTCACATGGACAAATATAACGACCATGATTTAAAAGATTGGACACAATTAACACATTTCACAAATAAAAGGCAAATGAAAGGCATTTAGAATTGTATTTAGAGTGTATATACATGTACTAATGAATGCATAGTGTTTCATTATAATCGAAAAGGTCAGCACTGGTGTAAATACTACACTAGGGAAAACACATACCAAATTTTTATTCACAATTTTATAAATTCCCCATCTTCGCAAATGCATGAATTTTAAATTGTGACATTGAAATCTCATTTTATTTTTTAACTTATGTAAACGAACAAAATGATTTGGCAATGGAATGTTTCAAGTTTAATAACTAACCACTACTAATTTGCTCACTATAGTTTTCCCATTGTGACATACACGTATACAGGATATGGTTTCATTGAATGTTACAAGTTGTAAAATACAACAAGAGAAATCTATGATATATAGTATGTACATTGGACCAATCAATTTAGTTTCTACATAACGAACAAAGTATAAACATACAGCACTCCAAACAGCTACATTTCTAATAAACGATGCCTTATATAACTACTCCATCCATCACCTGAAAAATATACCAGTACTGGTACATGTAAAACTTTCTCATCAACAACTTGAATTACAGTGAAAAATGAAATCATATAAGCTCTGTTTCAACTGATTCATTAGTGAGAAGTACATAGTGCTAGACCATGTCTTACTGCAACTAGAGAATTTCTAAAAAGAAACTTAATGGTACCCAGTGGAATGATTTTCTCCCATATATTATGTGCGTAAAAAACTACCGAGGGATGCAACTGCTTAGTTTCTGTTGAGCAAAACTATACATGTTCATATACCTCATCTTGAGAATTGTGTTACCTGATTGGTTGACAGACATGAACGAAAACATCCTAGCAAAAGTACCTTCGCACAAATTGAGGTCAATAGTACTTTAATTAGCATAAATAGCGGTCAATAGTACTTTATCACCATAAATAGAGGTCAATAATCCTTTTATTAACATAAATTTGCATGAGTGGTTACCAGCTTGTGCTGGAGTCCATACATGAGTTTGCGTGTTAACTCATTTGCACGACCAACATTGAAAAAGCCATAGACTTCAGTGTATTAATGTGCCGATTCGCGAAAAAGGAGGTGAAGACAGGAGTGTGCTGCGAGCTGTCTTACACGACCTCAAAATTCTTTTTGTTTGCGCACCTTTTACGAGACGAATCCATTGACCATTTCACATGCGCTCAGTAAAAATATCCAGTTTAATGTACAGTCAATGCTAATATGCGCGGTTGGTTGATGAAAATAGGGTTGAGAACTGCTTTGGAGGATCATGTTTAATGGTTGTGAGCTCAAAATATCTTAATCTTTATTCAATTTGGTTTATAAAAGAAATTCATACTGCTCTAATATTCGGGACATGGCCAAACTATAGGCCCGCATCAAAAACAACTCTATTACCGGTAACCCTCAGCCTGCTACCTCATGATGATAGTGTTGTTTTGGAATTACCTAGTCCATAAAGTTTCAACCATGCACCTCAAAGCAGTCTCTATTTGTTTTAATTCATACCACCAGTAATTGCTTGTCTGATGAAATACAAAACAAAATTGTTTGCATATTCTTACTAGAACATGAGGGCAGTTCCACAGGTTTGGTTAAAGTCATGTAACGTGAATAACCAAAGCTTCTTTATTTGATTGAAAAAGAAGTTTCTGTACTGAGGATATGATTGCGTGTCATGGAAAGGTGTACTGTTTGCTTCCTAAATAATTACTTACATAATTTATGCAAAACTATAACAGAATATAAAATAAAGAAGCTTTGGTTACTCACGTTACATGACTGTAACCAAACCTGTGGAATTGCCATGAGGTAAATACTGTACTTTGTTAAACACTTACAGAATGTTCACATAAAAACGGCGACAGATACAAGCTGTACATGTGTAAACCAAGGTTTCTTGCATATAAATATATAATTCTGCCTCCTTACAATGTATGTTTACACACACTTTGTAAGTAGAAAGACTGTGTTGCACTAAATAATCTGTATATCTGAAGCAGATATTGTACATGTATTTGAACTACTTATTAAAAAGAAATAGTGAACATTTTTGAAATATACTAATACCAAAGTAAAGAAGGTGATAGGTGTTAATGTAGATCTTCTTTGATATCTTCTGTTATCGTCATAATGCTCTATGTAATTTATGTGGATTGATGGTAATTGCAGAGTGTCATGTTAACTCTCTCATTACCATTGGTATGAAATAGTGCAGTAAGCCAATGGGGTTTTCAATGCCTGGTAATACGAGAGTTAACTCTCTCATCACCACTGGCATAAAGATGTGTAGTAAGGCAATAGGGCCTTCAAGGCCTGGTAAAATAAGGGTTAACTCTCTCATTACCATTGGCATGAAGTAGTGAAGTAAGCCAATGGAGTCTTCAATGCCTTGTAATGTAAGGGTTACCTCTTCCATAACCACTGGCATGAATATATGAAGTAAACCAATGGCATAAAGATATGTAGTTAGGCAATGGGGTTTTCAAGGTCTTGTAAAGTAAGGGTGGAGGATTAATATCGTCTCTGATCGTCATCAAAGCTATGCTCCTTACGGTGGGTGGAACGGCGGGAGTTGAGATCGGAGAGGCGTTCATAAGCTTGCTGGATCTCCATGAAGCGTTGCGAGGCGTACTCCTTGTCCTGCCCCGTGTGCTTGTCGGGGTGCCAAACCCGCACTAGCTTGCGGTACCGCTGGGTGATGGCCTCTTGGCTCGCACCTTCCTCCAGCTCTAGCACCTGTGCAGGGGGAAAAAAAAAGAGTAGGATACCTGTAATCAAAATGGCCTGGGAGGTTAGTATTCATGGGGATTCAGTACACATTTGCTGAACTGCTTAATCCGCATATTACTACCCATATTTAAAGGGAATATACTGTAGGCGTACTAGGAAAACAAAAAAGCCTTCAAAAGGTTGTCATGAGTAGTCTTCTTGGCAATGGTCTTAAATTCATGTATTGTCCTGTTTAGAAACTTGCTGAAAGTTATTTATCCTCAAATGATCCACATTTGGAGTAATCCTCAAAATCCTCAAAATGTTCGGCCAGCACATTTTGAGGATTGATTTAATCACTAATTACTCCAGATGTGGATCATTTGAGGGTAACCTTGGTCAGTGGTGAGCCACTTGCCTCAACACATCGTTATGGGCAGGGGAAAAGAAATGAGTGGGGAAAACTTAAAGAGAATTAGCATTAATGGGGATTCATAAGATTTTTGCTGAAATCCAAGTATAACTACGCATGTTTCATTGCTCAACAGCAGCAGTATATTGATTTCCTGCAGTGTTTGCCCTATCATTATTGATAGTAACAAGCTTCTACGTGAACTCAGTGAAGTCTTTTTGTTCAAAAACATGAAATAATAATTTTGTTTTTGTGTATTCATTTCTTTTCAAATATTTTTTTGTTTTATTACAGTATGGTGACATGGCAACCTCTTTGATATGACTGCCTGCATGCAGAGACATATTACTATCACCACAAAAATGAGAATCACAATAAGTAAATACAATTTTAAACTCCAAAAATAGAAATTGAGATTATTAAAACATGCAAAATAATAGCAGGCAAGCATGCCTATGACATCACAGATCCTAAAGGGCAGTATTTTATTTGGCACAGGAAGGGATCATTTTTGT
The DNA here is from genome assembly GCA_963669155.1 of Arbacia lixula. Lineage (NCBI taxonomy): Eukaryota > Metazoa > Echinodermata > Echinoidea > Arbacioida > Arbaciidae > Arbacia > Arbacia lixula. The sequence continues at coordinate 11,037,027 of OZ022595.1, read as the reverse complement.
GTACCAGGGCCCCGTAACATAAAGGTTTGCAATCAATCGCAAATTTGGAAGACAAATTTTGATTGGCAACTGGCCAGTCTTTTAAACAAAAGCACATGCAATAATGATGTTGATTGGCCATTGCTATTTTGCGATTGATTGCAAACCTTTATGTTTCGGGTGTGCGTTTTGTAACCAATAATGCACCCAAATCACATTGAGTAGCATTTTATCTGGCAGAAGAAGGATTAATCATACTGTAGCATGGTTACTTTGTCATTTTCCTATCATGATTATTTCCCATTTTATGTTTTCTTTGCCAGCTGTTTAACATTTCTGTTCCATCATCGGGTTCATTTGCATTTCTTTCCAGCACTGGCCTTGCAGTCTGAACTTATGTTATATAAGTTTAATGATATTCAGTTGTCATTCATTCGTTCATTCTACTCTGAATACCTTTCCCTTGATTCTCTTGTCATCTTCATTCCTTCTCTATTCAGGTGTTCCTCCACTCATTCCATCCCTCACCTGACTCCTTAATTTCTATTCCCATTATTACATACTCACCCAGAAATCCTTAATCATCTTCACCTCATTCCTTATTGGTTTATCTTATGAATTGGGTTGTTACATGTTAGTTTGATCCTGATTGGTTGTTATCTCTAATTTAAATATTTATGTAAATTATTCTATCATTAGTTTTACTGAGGCAAAGTAGCCCAGATATTAAATCAGTGCGCTACCAGACTTCTTCGCCTTCAGTTCAGTTTATTTGCATCTTCTAGTTTCATTTATTTTCCCTTTGATTGATTTGAGTTACAACTTAGAACTTGTATAATTTTACACCCTACAATACCTTGTAGGCTGCCGCCTCCCCCTGCGGATCCAACGCCTCCACAAACTCGTTGTACGCCTCCTTCCAACCCCTCTCCCAGATCAGGTTCAGCACATGACCCAGTACTTCCTTGAAATCCTTCCACGCCGGCGACTCAAAGAAGTGATTGAGGGCGTCCTTCACCCGGATGGTTTCGCCGTCGGCAGTGGTCACGGTCATGTTGTAGTAGATGGCCGAGCCCCACGCTATCCATATCAAAGACCCTACATTGGAGAGGAGAGATACAAGCATATGAATCAATGCACACACACAGGAAAACGTTTTCTTCAAGTTCTCTCGGAAAGGGAAAGGAAGAGAAAAGACAAGGCGCATGCAAACGTAAAGAACATATGCAAGGTCTTTTATCGTATATATGGTTTTTTTTAATGGAGCATGAAAAAATGGGACATCGCAGACTCTGACCTCTGTCCTTGTGGTCATAAGTACTGACCCATGAACATATCATGACCCAGTGTGCACTGTGATAGGACCTCATTATTCACTGACCCACATTGGTAACCCCCAACTGGTGACATACCTCAAAACACCTGCCAATTTTTACTGCTTTAGTTGACATACAAAGATAATCATAATTACAACTCTTAAATTGTGTAGTTCAAGATACCTAGTGGTTAAGATTGCGAGATCCATAATATAGTGCCATTCTGCCAGAATTTCTCAGGATTTCAGGATACATGTACCAAGAAGGCTTGATCTTAAAATGATGAAATCGTTCAAATGAAACAAAATCTTCACCTGCTCATGACAACAGAATCAGTACTACCCCTATCTATCATTGAGAAACGTGATAGTATGAAGACACATGACTGCACAGCAATCTTATCTTATCTTAGTTCACCAAGGCCTTGTCTCTAATCAATGATTGTTTTACGCCTCTTTTTACATGTGCATTGCCTGATTTTTTAAAAGGCAATGATATGAAATTCACACAATGATTAAGCTCAATATGTGTTCTAAACCTGGACTAACTCCATGGGATACCAAACAAAACAACATGAAACATTATTATTGATTCCATAATATTGATTTTCTCCTTGGGATCACTATGGTATATTGAGTTTGTCCACATAATAATTACAGCAAACATTTGAAATTACCCACTGTTGTGATCCTGTTATGAAAATCAATATTTTGTGACAGCATCAGATGATTCATTTTGCGCACCATAAAGTTGGTCTAAGTTTAATACGCAGGTCTAAGTCAAACCACCATTGTGAATATATGGGCCTTTATAAGCACTGAATCTGTAACAGTAATGGTCAGTTAAACTTTTAGCAGACCGCATGCAGAACAATACCCATTGGGTCAGAATACCAAGTCATTACAGTTTAATACAAGATTTGTTCTCCCTGCAATTTGTTTGTAACATATTAACCTCTGAAGTGCTTTGAAACTTTGTACCTTTAACCTTGGGTTAATAATACAATAAATTGAACTGCTTCACATACAGTAGCTAAGTATAAGAAAAGAAACTTTAGTTTAAGCGTACCGGTACATCCAGAAGTACGGATAGCATGCTCCATCGAGTAAAATGTAAATTAAGGGAAACAGCGTGGAACATGCTATACAGTAATTATTTACTATGTGTATGCTTTAAGTCTCTTTTCTGATTGAAATTACCCCAGAAAACACTTTCCCTGAAATAACGCCAATATAGAAATGGAGCGACTCTCTAGCTTACCTGCTAATCCTAAAATGAGTAGTCTTTCACACAGACCGTCTGTTTTCCATTTGTCAGGAGTCCTCCTGAACGCAACACCTCTCCTGAATAAGATGGCACTACAGATGGAGAGATAGACAACGTTGTTTGGGTCCGCAAAGAGCAGCACAGCTGGGATATAAGCCCCAATGATTGCGTTCTTCAACGGCCCTTCCTCTCGGCCAATGTTTCCTACGGTGTGTACTCCTAACGCTACAGCAAACGGCGTCAAAAGCGTCTGCAGCAAAGGAAACTCCTCCGCGACGACATCAGGTACTGCCGATGTCGCGAGAAATCCGAAAAATGCACCTGTGAAGAGTTGACCAGCGAATCGCGAGACGCTGAACTTTGGATATTTTCGTCTGCGCAGGAGCTCCGTGTAGGACGCGACGAATTCGGGCGCCTCATTTGCGGTGGCGATGTAGCGCGAGATGCAGAAGAAATCACGGATCCAGCCAAGACCGAAGAAGCCTCCTAGAGTGCACCACCAGACGAACGCCTGGCGGTCGCGACCCAGGTAGAAATGGTGTAAGCCAAACCACCCTCCTGTCAACCACAGGAAGTAGGTGACAGTTGCTCGCTTGGTCATCTTTCTGTTCGGATTTCCCTCAACTGTGTGAAGAACTGTCCTGTGCTGGTTACAGACACTACAGTGCTATGATTTGTCTGCACGATCCTCTACATACAAGAATTTATCCTCAGATGGTGAGCTGATATTGGTAGCCTTTTCTGAGGACCTGCAGTTTTTGGAATTGATAAATGGAAGAAAAAACACAAAAGTAGGATTTAATGTCAGGTATGACGGAGGTCCAAATGAAATTCTTTAATATATGAGACCAAAAAAATAACCCTATCCCTACACAAAATTTCTGCTGTTTAATTCATACAAAAAAGTGATTTCTAGGTCACTTTCTGCCAACCACAATCAGTATTGCAGCGTTCCCATTGTGAGCATATTTATATTGGCCTGTGTGGAATACCACCCTAAACTTAAATCTACGTACCGGTGCTCACGCCTTCCATATTCCAGATTTCAGAACCAGTTCCAGCTGCAGCAAGGACCGTTCACCATTGGCATTGCTCGTTCTCGGACTGAGCATCACATGGTCAACATCATGCGATATCCTTCACGACCGAACATTTAATAGAATGTTCTGTTTGCACGGTCCCTCCATCCAGCACGATTTTACAGATATGGGACCGCACGACAGTGTTGTTGTATAGTTACACATGTCAGCTGTGCATTGGACAAGTGTCAAAGGTCAATCAACTACTGTACAATAGAGGACGCGTTCATTCTTCTAAGAGGGGTGGGTAAAGAATAAAACTGTATTGTGTCATAAATTGAACAATACTTTCCCTAGTTCTGGTGGTTGGAAAACACGTGATTATGTGAATATAACTTATCATTTTTGCCAGGAACGAATATATAAATTTGATACGAAACACGTTAATAATCAGACAGTTTTCGAAGCTTACATTTCCCTATTGTCATAGTTGGAATGGTACTGTGTCGAAAAATACTTATAGATAAGTATGCATGGAAGTTCATTGGCCTTTACAATAATTGACACGTATGCAAAACAGCTACAGGGAGAGAGAGAGAGAGAGAGAGAGAGAGAGAGAGAGAGAGAGAGAGAGAGAGAGAGAGAGAGAGAGATGGCCTTTATATTCATGAAGCTGAATCGCTTTGACAAAACTGTCTTTGAAATTGTATTTGAAAAAAGTATGACTATTACGTTTCATTTCAAAACAATGATTCATTATCTAATCTCGCATTCCACCTTCGCGGTAAAAATGGTTTTTACAGTTGTTTGGTTAATTAATCCTTCATTTCCCTGTACTATCAATTTAAAGCCACGGTAAACGGACATACAAGACGAAAAGAGGATGACTGCATGTATATTTAAAAAAAAACCAAAAAAAAAACGGTGTGTCATCGCAGCGGAGAGAGTATTCATAAAACCTTCCTTAGTTAAGTATGACGTCATAAAGTAAAGGGAAAGCCCGCCCTGATATTAGACTTGTTTTGATTATAGCTAGGAGGAAAATGAAATAAACATATAGTTCTAAAGGTTTGACGAAAATCCGACGAAGGATAAGAAAGTGCTGCTTTGTTGAAGTTTTAATTTCGTGACGTCATGGCTGGCGTGCGATGCCTTGCCATATGTTTTGTGCTCTATATAGTTCCATAAATTTCACATTTTCTGGGTTTTGATAGAGGAAGAAATCTTTTCCATGAAGGTATATGTGTGTAAAAACATGTGTCGAATGATGTATCAAATGCACAGGTCAAATGGAATATATCCTTTTGAGAAAATGAAAACTTGAAGAACATACTGCTCAATTTAAGAATTTGACTATCATAACTTGGGTATCCTTTGATGGATTTTCGGTCAAATCTTCACTTATATGTTCCTTTCACGTTTTTGCTTTTGACAAAACCAACTTAACTTCAGGATAGATTTCCTCTTTGAAATGTATGGCGGTAAAAAGAACATGATCACGGTGACACGGCAAAACAACCAAATAAAATCATTTGGTAATCGTATCATATTTTACTGAAATGTTGCCAATAAAAAATATGATAATGTCATTAGGGACTAACAGGATGGTTCAACTATTCAATGAAATTAACTCTTTAGGCCTATGTGTTACATGTGAATTTAATCATAAGTAATACACACACATACAATCAGGGGCGGAACCAGGATTTTGGAGAAAAAAGGGGGGGGGGGCACATTAAGAAAAAAAAAACAATTCGGCGAAAACCGTGTGAGGAATTTAAAAAAGTCCTCTCTTCCGAAAGGTGTGGGGGGACATTGACATACAATGAGCAAAAATGGCCTCATTTTTAAAACTTTGGTTTCATAAGGGAGAGGGGGGGGGGGCACGGACCGGATGTGCCCCCCCCCCCCCTCCCCTGGATCCGCCACTGCATACAATGAAGCTACAGTTTCTCTGGCACTCAAAGGGTTAATTGTTCCATGCAAAGATCCTATTATGAAGTTCGGCGGCAACATTCAATAGAAAGAAAACTTGCGAAAAGCTTTCTTACGGTTAATGCATACGGAACATTTTGTATTTCCATATGATATATTTTGGAAGCGAAGATTCATTATGTTTGTGGAAGTTCTCTCCACAGAGAACGGGTAACATAATATTATTCATGATTATATGTAGAAAGCACTCAAAAGGAAATGTTATGTATTTGTCAAGATACGGATGAGGAAATAAGTCAGGATCGTCTGTTTAAGTCATATATCAGTATCAGCAGGATGTATTCAAGGTGGCATCACTGTGCTTGCGAAATGTAAGAATTCCTCTACATGTTTTTTTTTTACCTCCTTAAAAACTTCATATCATCAACAATCAGTTGTTCAGGATTTCTGATTTTATACCAGTCAAGTTGTCATAGTTCTTCTATCTCCATGACTATATCATTTCTTTAAGACTAAAAAAATTGTTATAGTGTAATTTTGCTTGTTCAACACCACATATTTTTTGAGAAATTTCTTTCATTTATAGGTGGTATATCCTGTTACTTATAATCAGACTTCAAGATAAATGATATTGTAATGTGTCTTTATTGTTACTTATCAGTTTCTTTCTCCTCATGCATATTGTACAATATGATTTGAATCCTTAATAACACAGAAATATAAACATAAAACAACTTCAATATAAAGTAAACATCTAGCAAATATCAAGTAAACACATATGATTATGATGGATGATGACAAAGTATTTGATTCAATAAGTTGACTTAGGTATTTTATTTATTCATAGAAAGATGAGTAATTTCTGTTATCTATCGCCCCTTGTTGAACGTTCATTTCCTGCAAATCGTCATAAAAACATCCTGCACGTTTTCTTTTATTGTATATACGTGACTTATTCATAAAGGTCAATACCCAGGGAAGTTAACAATCGTGACAAGAAGACACTTTTCTTTAAATGCACAATTTATTCAGGGAGATTTAAATGTTGATTCCCTTATAGAAAAAGGCACCTGACCTCATTTTATTTACACTTTATCCATTTGATACTCAAACAGATTTGAATGATGTCACATAACATGACGTTGTCTTTCTACCATGAATGTACTTATTTGATCTTTCGAGGTTTTCTATGGTTGAAGGAACTATACACATTAAAACATTAACATCCAAACTTGTAGCTGAGGAACGGGGGAGGGGGGGGGGGGAAGGTGTCCTCCCCATCCTCCCCCACCCACACCCATCCCCTCCCCCGCCACTCACACATACACACACACGCACACATATACATACACACATACATAAATAAATACTACATACATATAACACATAAGCAAACCAAAATATACGCACATATTTTTTATTATTTATTTATTTATTCAACTCTTCTTTAAAAATACAGCTTTACAGGTGCGCCCTGTATATACATACAAAACATTTACAAGTGGTGTAATAAATAAACTGCGTAATTAGACATACACACATAAACGTATGCATACTGTATAAATAAACACACATTCAAATATGGGCCTCTACACAGACACACAAAATAAAATCACATACCATACGCACATGAAATATCGATGGTAAAGCGTTTGGTAAAGCGTAGTAAATCTTCTCCCCCCTTACCCCCCTCCCTCCTCTTCTCTCTACACCTGTCTCACTAATTCATACATAATTGCATACACACACTTCTTTCTGTTTCGATAAACATGAAACAAATCCCCCTATCCTCCCCCTTCTATTTTAATCTCTCTCTCTCTCTCTCTCTCTCTCTCTCTCTCTCTCTCTTTCTCTCTCATTCTCTCTCTCTCTCTCTCTCTCTCTCTCTCTCTCTCTTTCTCTCTCATTCTCTCTCTCTCTCTCTCTCTCTCTCCCTCTCTCTCACTCAACTTTTTTTTTCCCCTGTTTCGTTTTTGTTTACGTCTTTCTCTTCGCTTTCTGAACTTGGCTGTGCAGTTCCGCTCTGTTGGCTGACTAATCGTGGTGTTTCAAGACCGGAAATAGTGCTCTGTACTTCAACCTGAATGGGCTATGCAACAAAGAACCACAAATAGTATCTCCGCCGTAGTACTTTGATCAAACCAGAAACAGGTTAACTTTCAAACAGGACTGACGGGCTTACGCGCCTGCCCAACACGTCGAATCATTAAGTTTCAATCCAGCAAATTCTATTATCGAACTTATGACTTCTGTTTGGGTGCGTTATCAACACAATCAATAACAGTTTGCTCTTCTTCTTTTTTTTTTTTTTTACTTTTCTTAGAAAATTGGTAAAGTGCAGTTCCAGAAGTAACATATGATAGGTAAATCACTGATTTACATGATCGGATTAATTAGTTATCCACTGAAACCAAACACTACGGGATTTCCAAGGATCAAAGGTGACGTACAACATTGCATTTTAATAGTAACGTTTGGCCACCTGAAGCACCATGGATAAACATCGAATAATGTTCTGGTGTTGGGTTTTACTGACGGGCGTGAACGTTCCTGCCGTTTCTTCTGAGGGAGATTTCACGATACAATCCGGTACGTATCTTTATTCATGTCTATATTTTGTCACTATCGGCATTCATATATTAACATGTATTATTTTTACAATGTCGAATCAGTATTGTTTATGCACCGTGTCTTCTTCCATTGCCAGCTCCTTAGGACCTAAAATGACCCACAAAATGACTGAAATGACATCAACAAAGAGGAATTATTATAATACCAACATGCATTCTCCGTATGTCATTCCATTCCACATGAGCTATTATGTGCTATCATTAAAGTAATAGTTCACCCTGGGTTTTTTTTTTCAATAAAAGAAGACAAATGAAAAAAATATTTTAGTGAAGGTTTGACGAAAATCGGTCATCGGTTATTTGATTTTAAAGTTTTGATTTTGTGACGTCTTGTGCAAGGTGCTCTCCCATATGCTATGTACAAAATAATTCCATTTTTTTCTGTTTTTGACAACGTAATGATTTTCTTTATACAGGTATGCATGTAAAAATGTATTTCTGATAATGTATCAAATGCAGAAATACAAGGACGCATAATTTTTTTTTTTTTTAGAAAATGCACATTTTCGAAACAAAAAATTGTACACAGCATATGGGAGAGTACCTCGCACTTGACGTCACAAAATAAAAAAATATCCTTTGACAGATTTTCAGCAAACCTTCACTAATAAGTTTCTTCCATGTGTCTGCTGTTATTGAAACAAAACTAATTTCAGGGTGAACTATCCCTTGAAACAAATCACCTCGGCCTATATATCGTTAATCTCGACGAAATATTTTTACGATAGGCCTAGTAAAAACAAATTGTAACATTTTGTGTAAAAAGAATATTGACCTGAGCAGCACCATTCTAACTTGTATTCAGTAGCATTTTTGATTGCAAGCATTGAATTAAACATAATCGGAATTTGAAAAATGTTTTTGTCATGACTAACTAGAGATTTAGGCACATACAGATTTCTTTAATTTCTTTTCATCTTTAATGTGTTTTCTTTGAAAACAAAGATGAAAAGAGCTAGCAAAAATATGAAACGTCTGGTGTTCTCTAACCAGTTTCGTTTTTCATGCTCGCTACATTGTAATACCCCCTCTATATACTAATCTTTGTTTTCATGTTGTTGGATACAAATTTATATTAGCCGTATACCGTTCTTAGGGCCAAGTCTGTTTAGTTACAACTTCCACTGTATATGATGATACGAATAGCCACATTGCGCTTTTTCAGTCTATAGTATTTTGAATTTGTGCAGAAACAAGACTTGTAAGTTCATCAATAAGATACGACTCATCCATCATGTGATTTTGACGTCATTCATTACTAATTAGCTAGGATGCATCGTTCTGGTGGGTGTATACACGTAAAAGGAAATGTAGTTTCGTCATGCCAGTGGTATGCATGCATCCCGCCATACGATACACGCCGTTTGACTGTTTTCCCATTTCACTTTACGGTCTGTCTATTCGTTTTCATATTTTTGTGGTTACTGATAATAAATACATAGAATGACACCCTATGTCATATATGGATTGTTAAAGATATAGTTCATCCTGAATTTATTTTGATTTCAATACAAGGAGACACGTGAAAGAAACATATTCGTGAAGGTGTTACGAAAATCGGTCAAACGAAAAGATAGTTATTTGATTTTAAAGTTTTGACTTTGTGACGTCACGTGCGAGGTGCTCTCCTATATGTTGAATACAACACAAATCCATAAATTGCCTTTTTTCAGTTTTTGACAGAGGAATTATTTTTTGTGCATGTAGGCTATGTGTGTAAAAACGTATTTCTAATGATGTATCAAATGCACAGATAAAAAGGATGCAAATCTTTTTGAGAAAATACACATTTTCGAGAAAAAAAATGTCCACAACCTATGGGAGAGCACCTTGCATGTGACGTCACAAAATCTAAAATCTAAAATAAAATAACTTTCTTTTCCATTGACCGATTTTCATCAAACCTTCACTTGTATGTGTCTTTTGTGTGTCTCCTTTTATTGAAACCAAACTATTTTTCATGGTGAACTTTCTCTTTAATTAAACTGAATCGAGTTAAGCCACACTGCCGGGAAGCAGTCGCAAGGTACACGTATACATAATAAAGGTTAACTTGAAAATAAGCAGAACAATTCGAGACACAGAAAGCAAAAGTTTGAGGAAATTCAAACGTCTAATGCGGAAGTTATTTCGGTTTTAAAGGGCATATACTGTACTGTATTCCCAGTACAATATATTCCCTTAAAAAAAATCTCCATCACTATCCCTGTAAATTTGCTTTCTAAATGGAAGATAGGCGAGTGATGCTTTGATATGTATCTTATATACACAATAACAATGAAAATTCCATACAGTACGTCATTTATGACCAATAGAATTGCCCATAATGGTTGCTCATGAATGTTAGTGATCACGAATCAGTTACGAGTAATTATCATCTTCCGAAAAGTCACAAGGACCTTGCAATATGTCTGATTTTTTTCTTCAAACTTTTGCTCATCTGTTTCTTTCGCCGTTCTGCTTCTATTTAGGTTGATTTATTACAATTCGTCTTCGATTGTTATATAATAATTATGTTCGCCTTGAAACTGATTGTCTGATGTTCAACTTTTTATTCAATTCAATTCATGTTCAGGGTTTTATTACATGTTTCAAATGTCTGGGATCCCTCAAATGTCGAGCATGTCAGTGGAGACCTACCTATTTCATAAGTAAATCGCGGCATTTACATTTGATTAGACAAAATGTTAGCTCTTACAATGCATATTTTTTCCTGTTCATATCTCCTATCTCACCCCATTCCTCCGTCTTTATTTCACCCTCACTCTCCCTTCACCCACGCCCACACCCTACTGCGTTCCGGCACCCACCACCCCCCCCCCCACCCCCTCCCCTCCCCCTCCCCCACCCCTTCCACATAAACACACACACGCACGCACACACACACACACACACACACACACACACACACACACACACACACACACACACGCATACCCTCTCCCCTTCACCATGCATTTCAACAGTTCGCCTCGCCAACGGGATGTCACCAAACGAAGGCCGAGTCGAATTCCAGATCGTCGAAGGCGACGAAGGCCCGTACTGGGGCGTTGCGTGCGATCACCATTGGGGGCTCGACGAGGCACGCTGGGTGTGCAGGAGGCTGGGGTATCTCGGGGCGGCCGTAGCCCCCACGGGCTCCCGGTTTGGGAGGGGGGCGCTCCCATTCGTTTATAAGCAGCTGGCAGAGTGCGATGTTGGTGGTGAGTAAATCTCGCATTTTTTAAAATGAAATTTCACCTTTTTTTTCAAATTTCATTTCAAATTTCAGGAAGCATATTTTGGTTTCCATACTTTATTGGTTTGAAATGGGTACCTAGATGCAATAATATGTGTTTACCTTCATTCTCTTGTCTCACAAATGCCAATTTGCAAAATACAGTAAATTCATAAATTTCCCGTCCTTGGATTTGGGGGACTTTTTTTCTGGTGTTTAGGGGACCAAACAGAAATGCACTGCAGAAAAACAATGTTGCAATTAGTTGCAACTAGATTAACTGCACGAGGGGTGGGTGGGGGGGGGGGGGGGGGGCACCTGAGACTCTATGGCTGATCCCCGAGGGATATATTGTTGTTCTATATCCTGTTTCACGAGTTCACTTGCGGCGGTTACAACTAAGGGTTATCTTATTCCGTCAGCTGAACGTGGGTCATGTCCGCTATTTCCGGATGAAATGAAGAGACGATAAAATCAGGTGTAACACGTGATCCCCAAACATAAGCATGAAGTACAATCGGGTATTCCTCAACCTGTCAACAAACATTTCTGTTACGATTTGAAAGTTAATCTATTATTAAAATTGACTGAGTCATTAAATGCAAAGAAAAGTTGATCGTTATCAAAACAGTCATGATGATGTCGAGGATAAGAAGGAAGAAGGTGATTACGATGAACGAAACTAGTCACGACATAGGGAAGCCAATGTTAACATTAAAGGAATAGTTCCCCCTGAAATCATTTTGTTACACAAATATTTCCATGAAGATTTGAGGAAATTCCGTCAAAGGATAAGAAAGTTATGGTCTTTTAAAGCTTCTCACGTGCGAGATGCTCTCCCATATGTTGTGTACATTTTTTTTCCTCAAAGAAATATACATCCTTGTACCTGTGCATTTGATACATCATCAGAAATAAGTTTTTACACACATACCTGTATAAAAATTCCTTTGTCAAAAAACAAAAAAGAGCAACTTATGTAATTATATTTTACATAACTTGTGGGTGTGCATCTCGCATGTGACGTCACAAAATTGAAATTTCCATTCATGGGTTAGATAGTCCTTTTAAACAAGCATTGACCTTCCATGGGAGTCCACACGTAAAATGTCATGAATAGCAGTTGTGGATTTACCTTAAGGATTGTATGGCTAGTCATTTAAATTAATTCATATCACGTATATTTTTCCCACAAATTTGTCACGTTTAGAAAGCTGGGAAACTTTCCTTGAATGCGAGAGGGATGAGGAGGTATCTGGCTGCACCGCCACGGCAGGAGCCATCTGCCATAGTAAGTATACATACATACATACATACATACACGCATACATACATACATACATGCATACATACATACATACACGCATACATACATACATACATACATACATACATACACAAATACACACATACATAAATACATACATACATACATACACACATACATACATACACACATACATACATACATACACACATACATACATACACACATACACGCATACAAACATACATAAATACATACATTTATGTATACCCATATTTTGGTCTATTATCGTTTCATAGAATAACCAATGAAGAAGCTTTCCAAAGAGCCAACATGAAAAAGGAGTTCTGTGAGCGGAGAATGAGAAAGTTCATATGTGGGGGAGGGGGGGGGGGAGGGGGGGGGGGAGGGGTGGTGGCTTTGAAAAGCTTTCTTTGACGGGGATGATAAATGGATGACAGATAGATGATAAAATGGATGATGAATGAGCTCAGGGCAGGTGCACCGGGCCCCACGGGCAGTCTCCTATTGAACGCATGCACTGTGGTTCGGACCATAGCGCACAGTGGTCTCGAAGCTACATGAGACGGGAGGTTTGGGACGACTGCCCGAAACCTCGAAATCTAGTGATCGCTATAATATTCTGCTCAAAGTGAGTTACCAGTTCTATATTAGGGAGGGAGGTTATGACACACCATTTTGCTTCCATATTCTGTGTTCTTTACTAAATCATATTTTTTGGACCGGCAACAGAGATACCATGTCTTTAACTCTTTGTCAGCCACATGTAGATTCATTATACACACAAATCACATAGAACGTCATTTTGTCTGGCACAAAAACGGTTAAGGGGTTTCAAAATTTGCCAGGAATAGTACGTTCACACGGCCGGAAGCGACGTGCCCTCACACCCACCATAGTTACAATCATCATGGGCCTTTAACACTATTAATGCCACTTTTTACTCGTAATGCGCGCCATGTCTGAAACGACTTTCCTTGCCTAAATGCGGTAGTGATTTTGGGATGTAGTCGTGGTGGAACCGTTCTGCTGTCATTATCAGGACCATGTTGCATATATCGATTTTTAATCATTGTACCTTATCATCAATGGTAACTACCATGCCAACAACCAATGAGCTCTCATTATTGTACCCGCTGCCATGTGAGTTACCATTGATGGTAAGTTACAATAATTGAACATCTATATACAACACGGCCCGGGTCCAGATTTCGTTTCCTTCAAACAAATTTATAGTTTTTAGATGATTCCTTCCTGCGCCCCGTTTCATACAACTTACCATGGTAACATCACTCAACAGCCAATTAAATTCAAGGGTTCCATAAATGTTGTCATTTGTAGCCAAGTTACCATTAAATGGCAAATTTTATGCAACAGGGCCATTGATTACGATTCCCGTAGTCTTAACTGATACTACTCCTTAACTTTTCATAAAATATCCCCCAAACAATAACCTTCTACAAACAGCTATTTAATCAATTCCATTGTTCCATGAATATATAATCCATATTATATTATAATATTATAATATGATAATATTATGTTATATAATATATTGATATAATATTATTATTATCATATTATAATCTGTATTACATATTTTGCTACTATGCTGTCTGTATGCTGAATACCAACTGAAATGCGGTATTGTGTAATAAAGACGTGTTATCACTTATACAACGTAGATTTTCATACACTAGGAGTATAAGTTTTATAACATTTTAAGTATTGATAAAAACCAATGTTGTAATTGGTGTGAAAAAGACAATGAGAGAGACAATCCATGTTTCTTCTCTTTGTGCCAGAACGTTACAAATCCTTGCACAACAGCAGAGACATCAGGCCTACTCTATACTTGACCATGTATGTACCAGGGGGCATATTCATGAACCCTTACTAAGCCTAGTTAGTTACTAAAGTACATCGAAATGCATGCATTGTAATTACAAACTAGGCTAGTATAAAGCTTTCATGAATATGGCCCCCGATTAACTGCTGTCCAATGTGTTTTGTACGTACTACTTGCGCAAAACGGCAATATTACCACATAAAGAGTTAACAAGTGATTTTCATGATTATATCGTTAAGAAAATGCTCTTTTAACGAAACTTGATTGTATGCTGTCATGTTGTTGTTTTCTGGAAATCATAGGATATCGTTCGGTGTTACCATGGTTACCGTTTTCTTACTCATTATTAGAGCCTGACTACATCGGATGTGTGCGCACTGGGCCTAAGGAATTGGAGGATGTACGCATTGGGCAAGAATATGATCAAGATACAACTAACGATCAGTGCATCGAGAGATGTCGAGGTGTCTCCGGGGCAGTTCTGGCGTTCCAGAGGGAAGATAGATGCCACTGTTTGAGCGGCTTAAACGAGAGATTTGAAGCTGTCTCTGATGACGACTGCAACATAATATGTTCCGAGTCACCCGATCAGATATGCGGTGGGGGTAGAGACCGTTATAGCGCCTTCAACGGTGAGGTTTGACAACTTAACTTTTCATTCATAAAACTGATTGCAATCTTGATATAATCTTTAATATTGCCAGAACTCTCCGTCGTAATATGATTGAATAATTAATGTTTAGAAAAGTAAGCAGAGAAAAATAAGACATGTCGAGGATTTGAACATGCATCTACTGCTTGCCGGTCAGCGCCATTACCACGAGGCCAACACTGATATATGATAACGGTACAAAACTTAGGAACCAATACTCAATGCTAGTTATAAGATTTCTCTGACATTGATTGATGAATTAGACATTGTATTCATTGGTTTCTGTTTGCATTTATTTTCTTTATGTTGTTGTGTTAAAAATGTGCATTGTGTTTTTTTTTATTATATGCAGGACCCCTTGGTAGATCAGTTGTGTTAACTGAAAGGGCTGCCCTGTTGAAATAAAACGTTGATAAATAATTAAATCCTCACTTTCTAACCATGAGTCCTTGGTAGAACATGTGGTTATTCAAAGATTGAATGTTATTTTCGGGCAGTTACCATCAAAAATGAAAACATTGTGATAGTATTTTTTTCCATAATCTTTCTTTCCATCGCGTTTTTGAAGTAATAGACCATGTTTTGTTATGTATGCATATTTTATCCATGTCGTTCAAATAATGCGTTACTAATGGTGACCCGAAAACTTGGCTGAGGTTCATCCGCGTAGCAACAAAATTATTCAGTTTGCGTTTCGCCCAATTTCAAATGAATCACGAAATATATGTGAATGTAATAACGCGTCACGAGGCAGTTAGAGAGATAAGTCCTTAATACATTACGAAATGTACCTATTTATATCCCATGTATGATTGCGTACTCCATATGGACTTGCCCATTTGCGTCCTATAGGCCTGCATATGTTTGACCCAAGCAATATACACTATATACCTGTATAATGAGGAACCATAACAAGGGACATATTTATAATTAACGTGATTGGCTATTAAAGGGAAAGTCTACTCTGGAGCTAAATTTGATTATAGCAGAAAAGTGAAAACATAATAGTGAAGATTTGACGAAAATCCGTTTTGAGCTAAGAAAGTTATGTCTTTCTTAAAATTAATTTCGTGACATCATTTGCGAGGTGCTCTCTCATATGTTAAGTTCTGTATAATTCCATAATTTTCCCTTTTTCTGTCTTTTGATGAAGGAATAACTATTTTTCATAGAGGTGTGTGTGTGTCTAAATACACGTATCTAATCATGTATCACATGAACCGGTAAAATGATATTACTATATCATTTTGAGAAAATGGACCCCCCCCCTACAAAAAGTATACAACTTATGGAAGGGTACCTCGCAAGTGACCTCACAAAACTAAGAATTTGGAAAATCATACTTATCATATCATAGCAGCGACGAGCTTCATTAGCTTCATCGTCTTGCGTCATGTATTGCCTTTTGAGAAATAATTGACGGGGAATAATGATTAAATAGTTAGATTTTATCCTCCCAGTTCTCCGTTTTTTCTACAAACCATGCAGTCAGCATCGGAGTCTGCCCACCCTTTCCCGATTCAGTCCTGATCGTGTCTGGAGGACGGCGCTTCGGGGACGTTGTGACCCTGAGCTGCTCGCCTGGGGTTCGGCTGAGAGGCGCTAGCTCGCTGCAGTGTATTGGTGACCCTCAGAACGCACAACCGGTGTACGCCTGGAATGGACAAATCCCGTACTGTGAAGGTATCATACAACCTGATTTGATTTTTTTTTTATTAAACCAGTAAACACACCACAAAATCTTGTATGTACATATAAAATCGAAATCATTGTCATCAAAATCACCTTACATACCAGATCCATATTTATACCATGAGTTTAGCCAACTCGGTTTCATGATCGAGGTAGCAGTATGGCGCGTGTTGCTTTGTTGGGCAAGCAGATAACAAAATAATATGCTCCATGTTGCTACCTATTGCAACTGAGTTAGCTAAATTATGTGTATAGATAGCCGTGTTCGATAACAAAGCCATTTATACTCTGAGCATGCTGAGTTTGGCCAGCTCAGTTCGAGATTTTTTTTTCCAAGAGAGCTCATGGCACATATTATTTTGTTATCTGCTTGCCCAACAGAGCAACATGCGCCATGTTGATCTCTATTTAAAAACCGAGTTGGACAAATGCTGTGTATAGATGGATCTGTACCATTTCATATCGCCCTCTTTAGATCATGTAGCCTGGCTTCCAGGCCGTTGGACATTTCTTTTAAAAAAACTGAGATAAAAAGTCTGTTCTAAGACTAGTCACTTCATAATTCCTTTTTCCTCGGCCCGTTATGGCGCTCGAGGAGAAATTAAAGATAATGATTCTATTGCAGCCAGACCTATTTCGAGAAAAGTTTGGTCTAGAAATACCTAAACACCTGTAAAAAAAGGCTAAGTATGAAGCATGCGAGATTTAAAAAAAAGCGAAGGTGTTTCATCAACGCTCAAAATCGATCTTAAAATTTATCCGATTGATTATAAGGACTCCGATTCAATCTTAGAGGCTTAAAAGTGATTTGATGAAACACCTCTCTGAAATCGTTTTTAAGCTAGAGTGAATTTCATCAACACAAATCACTCTTAAGATCGATTTCGATGTTAGTTGATGAAACACCATAGGTCTATATCAAAAACTTTGAGTTTAAAGAATCCCAATGTATGTTTCAAGTGATGTTGAACCTATCTTATTTTTTTAAGGATTGTTTTCATTAACCAGCTATCACGAGTACCGCTCAAACGCCAATCTCAATGGGTCTTAGTGACAACCCAACTACGAAGAATCTCGGCTACAGCCAAGCGACATTGCTCATGGCGACAGGAACGCTGGTGACAAATAATGCTACAGCACGCCAAGGTAATTAAGCAAGCAATCAATTTGTTAATCAATCAGTCGATCAATTAATCAATCAATGAACTAATCAATCGATCAATCACGAACCAATCATTTAAACTATAATCAATTAGTAATAGATTCATTGATTATTCATCCAGTCAATCGATCAATCAACAAATAATACAATATACAATCAATCCAACCACCATTAATCATTAGTACATCAATAATCACAAATACCGACAAATCAACTAATACATCCATCTATCTATCAACCATATGCAAGCAATGAACCAATCCATTATTCTATCAAAGAATCAATCAATACATAAGTTATATTTATCAGTCTGTTCATTTATCAAGTGGTCTATTCATCCACCCAACCATCCATCAGTCTATCTATCTTTCTGTTCTATGAATCAACCCATCTAATCGAATAACTGATCAGTCGATCAATCAGTTATCACACATATCGTTATGTATTCCTCTTTGAGTAAAATTAAACGCTAGTCTACTAGTAGTCAAATGCAAAATATATTTCATTATCTTCGATTTTCAAACTACCGTATTCACAGGGAGGACCTTCCCTCCAACTATCGACAATGAAGTCGTTGGCGGCGCACTCTCCAGCTCAAGTGCACGAACCGGTAATATTTACATTCTCTTCTAATATCATTCTCGTCATCACGACATTTTTTACCAATGTTTTATGAAAACACACGTTATTACACAATTTAACATTTTTCGACAGTGCGAGCAAGACTCGACAGCACTTAAAAATCAAGTTTCCCCTCGCTATGGAGGTGCACTATTAATAAATATCAGATTTTTTTTCATTTTTCATTGATACATCATGTTTCTGTTGTCGTTTTATGTTGTGATCGTTTTCTATTGGGACAGCTCTGAAAGTCGTTGGTGTCGTGGTCCTACTCGTTCTCCTGATTGTATTGATCTTGGTGGTCGTCAAAATCAGAAAGAAAAGGTAAATTGGACACTTTTCATACAAGGGGTGATGAGAACATTTTTTAAACCTGACGAACGGAGATAAACCCCTCACTTATCTTGTACTTTTTTTGCGAGCCATCGAATACGTAAAGCGCACCACACACATGACACACGGATTCGATGACCCGTAAAAACGCCGACGAATAATGCATTTTACTTTTTGGTTTCAAGTAGTGAATTAATTGGCAACTTCTCTCCATGTTGATCAGATAGTCGTTAAAAAACACTGTACGTCAAAAGTACTCCATGAACAGTAGAAGAAGGTATAATTTCGATTACTAGTAGTAGTTGCAGTAATAATGCTACTATTACTACTAGTTCGACTACTACTACTACTACTACTACTACTACTACTACTACTACGACTACTACTACTACGACTACTACTACTACTACTACTACAACTTCTACTACTACTACTACTTCTACTACTACTACTTCTACTACTACTACTTCTACTACTACTACTACTACTACTACTACTACTACTACTACTGCTGCTGCTGCTGCTGCTGCTACTACTACTACTACTACTACTACTACTACTACGACTACTACTACTAATACTACTACTCCTACTACCACTACTTCTTGTACTACTACTACTACTACTACTACTACTACTACTACTACTACTACTATTACTACTACTACAACTACTACTACTACAATTTCTACTACTACTACTACTACTACTACTACTACTACTACTACTACTACTACTACTACTACTACTTCTTCTACTTCTTCTACTACTACTACTACTACTACTACTACTACTACTACTACTACTACTACTATTACTACTACTACTACTGCTACTACTACTTCTACTATTAATCTGCAAGTAAACCCTCTGGAAGGATCTAAATCGAACAATGGATTCCACTTAGAACGACTTACAACCTGAAGTAATTTAGGGTACATTTTCGCTTGAAAATAAACGTGTTTCGTCATTGTGCTTGTCTGGGCTCGGCTGTAGTTAAGACAAAAATGAAGAGTAAGGATTGTTATCGAACAACCTCATGAATGACAAACCTCGTTGTTACATTACATGAACACCCTACTTTCTTTTACGGACTGTTTTTTCTGTAGGTCAAATGTCAAACAGGAGCCGGAACCTACGAAGATAAAAGAACGCTTTGACAACCTGAGCTACGGTATGCACACGATTCCATCACTTGCTGGACCGGGCTACTACGAAGTTGGGCCGGGGACAGGCAACGACGTACCGAACAGTCCTCCGAAGAGTACCGAAGCGTCGCCGAATCGTGTTGCAGAAGGGGTGCTGGTAGAAAACGAACTCTATAGACCATCTGATGGGCCTATTTCAAGCGATGGTAACGCTATTGCTCCGAACCTTACGCGATACACTGCCGATGATTTGAACAACGGAGGCGTAGCTGAAGGAGAGCTGATAGATAACATATTGTACAATGCTTCCGAAGGTGTCCGAGGAACTCCGAACAGTACTGAAACATCGCCGAACGACGACGAATGTGTTGGAGAGGGGATGTTGGTTGAAAATGTGCTCTACAAGCCATCTGATGGACCTTCTACGAGCAATCATGAAGCTGCAACTCCGGGATATTACGAAGTTGCTGATGCACCCAGCAATAAGACGCACCAAAAGTATTACGAAATTCCTCCAAACATACCGAAGGAACACGGAAACTCCCGAGAGGCTATTGTTGAGGATGCGCCGAATAGTCCATCCGATAGACTGTTTTTCCTACACCCGGAAGTGACGTCTTCACAACATTATGACTACGCAACGGTCGATCAGCAGCCTGAACCGAGTCCCAAACCAAAGAAAGCGAAACCCTTCCCTCCCTACGCTAAAGTCAAGAAATGAAGACTTTGCTATACTATATAGATTATTTTAATATCGTATCTTACTTCCCCTATTACGGGGCGTAATAATCTTTTAGATCGTGATCATATCAATATTATACCATTTTGATGATATGCTTTTAAGTAAAACAGTTGATAAATCAGAGTTTAACTTAATGGAGGTAGAGGAAATTGGCAATTCTCGAGCCAGATTTCTGATCTACCACGAGGCCTCTCTACCTTTAACTCTAAATGTGTCATGTGTGTATGTTTTCATCAGTAATGCGCATAAATCCCATAGAAAACACGTTTGTCTGGTATGCCAGGAAGGTGGTAGACTGGAGTCGGCACAAAGAGTGATTTATTCCTACACCAGTCGCGTCCATTGATAGCACAATAGAATATTTGACGGACGGGTTTGGTTCTTTGATCCAGTGACGACCGCCGCCAACTATGCAAGACAAATTTTTGATGCATTTAGAAGAATATATATTCTGTATGCGCAGAAGATTTCAGAACCACTTCATGTACCGAAGTGCATGTGCAGTAGTAGTAAATTTTATAATGATACGATTCTATGAATTTCAAATTATATTGTTGTTTCGTTTTTGTGACAAATTGAGAATACTGGAGAGAACATGTCAGAGAAATGCCTCCATATCGCACATTGGGCAGTCATATTTCCTTACAAATATCTTGTAAATCATTTATTGAGTGTCCCACCTTCCATGGAAGCAACCTAAATTTCGTGTCCGGAGATTGTACAATTTTAAAATTTCCCTTCGCTCACCCCAAGCTAATTATCAGTGTGTGTAAAGAGATAAGCTTTTAACTCCCAGCGAAGGCTGAACGGTTGACATATTTCTCAAACCAGATTTTCTTTTGTTATTCGGAGGAAGGCACTGTCTACTATGCTGGTGACATAGATAGGGGTAAAAGCAAACTAGTCTATAACTAAAATGCACAATGTATGAGACACATGTATTGAAATATTCATTATCGCATTGAAATACTGTATCATGTCTCCCTTTTTTATCTTTCTCTTTCTTTTTCTCTTTCTTTCTCTCTCTCATTCGATTTCTGACAACTATTTCTATATCATTTTTATTTCCTCGCTCATGGCGTTTCAGTATAGTATAGTTCATGATCGCTCTACTTCGATACAGGTGTAGCCACAAATAACACAACCAAATAATTCAAATGTGGAATTTTAAAATTGTTAGTCTTTTTCTTAACTCTCTGTCTTTCCACTAAGTTATTTCAATCACCTGATTTATATATGATAATGTTCACAGTATAGGGTGCAAATCTCTGTTTTACGGTATGTGCTTACATTCTCTTTCTTTTTCTTTCAGCGTTAATTGCCTAGATAATGACATCATAGCTACACAACGTACATTCATCTTTACCTTGTACATAAGCCACCTGAAAATTACGATAAATGAAGCGTTATACAAATATCAATGAAATTCAAGTTCAACGGATTTCATATTCAGGCTCAATGCATCTTATGTCTACCATGTTTATGGTGAAAGGATGTATATCACTATGATGAAGGATACAACAAAGATACGGTGAGTGATGTGTTTAATGTTCAGATTTATGTTATGTTTGGAGAAACGAAAAGTCTGTATGGTTTCTCGACTGTAGTCTACTCATTTATGAATATATGTGTAAAAGTGAATATTAGTGTTTCATTGTGTTGTGTGTGTTTGCAAGAGAGGGAGAAAGAGAGAGAGAGAGGGAGAGAGAGAGAGAGAGAGAGAGAGAGAGGAAGAGAGAGAGAGAAAAGAGAGAGAGGAAGAGAGGGGCAGAGATGAAGAGAGCGAGAGACACAGAGAGAAGAAGAAATAAAGATAGGAAGAAAGAGAGAGAGAGAGAGAGAGAGAGAGAGAGGAGAGAGAGGGAGAGAGACAGAGGGAGATAGAGAGAGGAAAGGAGAGAGCAGCAGGAAGAGAGAGAGGCAGAAAGACACACAGAGTGGAAGATATAGAGAGGAAGAGAGAGAGAGTGGAAGGAAGTGAGAGAAAGAGAGATAGAGAGGAAGGGACTAAAAAGAAAAGGTGTGAGGTAATGCATCTTATGGAAGATGGATAGAAGGGAAAAGATAAAAGTGAGATTAAAAGGTGGAAGAAAGAAAGAATGAGGAGAGTTAATCAGTTAATCATGAGCATAATAAGGGGAGGGGATGATGGTGGAAAGAAAGGGGAAATGGGGTAAAAATAAAAGGAGAAAAGAATGGGAGAGAGAGAGAGAGAGAGAGAGAGAGAGAGAGAGAAAGAGAGAAAGAGAGAAAGAGAGAAAGAGGGGGGTGGGGTGATAGAGAGGGTCAATAATAGAAGAGAGAGACAAACTGAGACAGAGATAGAAAGAAAGAGAGAGAGAGAGAATGAGAGAGAAAGAAAGAGAGAGAGAGGGGGGAGAGGGAGAGAGAGAGAGAGGGAGAGACAGACAGAGAGAGAGAGAGAGAGAGAGAGAGAGAAGAAGGGAGAAGGCAGCAAGCGAGAAAGTGCTGGGATGATTTAAAAGAAAAAAACTTAAAAAAAAGTGAATTATTAACAAAACTAGATACTGCTCAAATAACTTTTGGTAACATTTCCGGAACCAGGGAGCTAAATTAGTCTCTTGCAAACTCACTACCTCATCACATGAGTGTCAAGAAGCCCCCTAGACAATGATATTGCGTCCTTGTGTCTATAAAATCTGCCACTAATGGGCGCTTCATTTGGTCACATTTACGTACAGGAAAGTGACTTGAAAGAAAACGCACACATTGTTTTTGTTTCGTAGGGAATAAGTGCCGTTTCTATTTACTCACAATGACGATGCGAACAATAACAAGATGTATTTTTCATTCGGAGGAGTGGTGGAGGTGGTAATTGGGGTGGGGTGGGGGGGGGGCTATCCACATTTAACAGTGTATACATCATTCATAGTATCCTGATCGGGATAAAATACGGGAGTGGGGGCGTCATTATTATGTCGGTCTTGCTCTAGGGCTGGGTGAGGGAGGGTGGACGTAGAGAAGGAAGAGTGCATGACAGGTGGGGGGGGGGGGGGGGTGGCAGTTAAGAAAATGCACTAAATGTTTTTGTTTGACCGAGATGAGTACAGTTTCTCTTACAACATAATGTGAGCGCAAACATTGGACTCTCTCATCTTTTTCTTTCTTTCTTTTTTTTTTTTTTTTTTTTTTTTATCTCAAAGGGTAGTTGTGGTGATGGGGGCGGTGGAGGGACAGTTGAAGTGTCTTCCCTCTATAGCAGTTTATATATAAATCATAGTATCTTGATTGGTGTAAATTACGTAGGGGCGTTATCACTATATTGGTCTTGCTCTGCATGGACCTGGGCGAGGGAGGGTGGACGTGGAGAAGGAAAAGTGCATGAAAAAATAATGGGGGGGGGGGGCGGTTAAGAAAATGTGCACTGTCATTGTTGTTTGGCCTGGGATGAGTAAAGTATCTGTTACAACATAATGGCAGCGCAAACATTAAAAAAAAATTTGGTTTTACCTTCTCCAACCTTAACTTTTTGTGTGTGCAAGGAAGATGGCACTGTTCAATATGTGTGTGCGCATATCTTATGCATAACCCCCCCCCCACACACACACACACCCACACACACACACACACATGGCATTAAACTCCCTCCTTACCATTGTAATGAAGATGCGTAGTAAGCCAATGGGTTTATCAAAGTCCGGGGGTGCTTCACCAAGTTGTTCTTAAGCTAAGAACTATATTTTGCATGAAAGATAACCCTTACTTGTGCTACATGATTTATAAATTTGTTCCTTTTTTTACATAGTGGAGTAGTTTTCGAACAATCCTTAATAAATTTGACTAATCATAAACTGTGTATTTACACGCTTGTTAACAAGAAGAGTTTTCATTTACAAAGATCAGATTTCAACTTTAGCTGACGGGAATCAAAGTCATTGAGAATCTGATTGAGTAGTAGAAGGGATAACCACTCGTGAGTAAAGTCGTTCTTAGCTTAAAAACAGCTTGGCGAAACACCCCCGTGGTGATATAAGGGTTAAAGAATTAACGCGCCCACCGCAAATCTCCTATCATGACTATTACATAAAAACAGCCTTCATCTACGTCAGAGCTTTGGGTTCAGAGCCTATCGGGCTGGGACGGAACAAAAGAACAATTTACCATCTCCGCGGCTCGCCACTCTACCCGGAAACTAGACACGAGAGAGCATCAACAATGAAGTGGGTGGCGTTTCATGGCTGGGTCGTTGTGTTGTGTTTAATGGCGCAAACCGCGGCATCTCTGGAGGAAAGCGAATTATTGGACAGTGAGTATATAATCACAGTGAACACGAACGAGTGATATCTATAACAAGGTGATATCGGATTAATACATTTTCATTGTCATTAGCATATCATATGCAGATAGGGCATTCTGCGATCGGTGATCCCATTTAACTGTTAGTGTACCGATACCTCAGTCTGCAAAAATTGTCGATTTGCTTCAAGATCATTTAATGCATGTTATTTTCTTTCTATATAAATGTGTACGCAAAACTGTGCTTTATTTGCACAAGTATAGCCTATGCTTAACCTGTATAATCAAGTGTGTGAGAAAAAAACATACCGATTAATATTTCCATGTAATAAGACCAGTAGGCGGGACATTTATCGTTGCCCACGGCACACTTATGATAAAACCGTGTCCGACACGATTCCCCGTACGCTGTCTAAAGCTGTCAATACAAACGAATATGCAGCAAACGAACATCCTCAACATATGAAACAATTATAACTTGAATTTAGAGTCGATTGTACTCTGAAATATAACATCTGAGGTTATCGCTGCTGAGCTTGCAGCGTTTGCAATCCATTAACATAAAATCTTGTGTTGATTACTTGAATCATACAGTTAGCATATTATCACTGGTACTTAACCGCTTGTGTGTCAGATGCACGCCTGCTCTATGGGATTTGTGTGTGTCGTTGGTGAAATGACACATAAGTAGCACTTAAAGGATTAATTGGACCATTTGGTCGGTGTGCTTGGTAATGTACATTTGCCCACGCCACAATATCGGGTTAAAACCGACTCGACATTCATTTCGCGTGCTTGTTAGAATTCCCCCCTAGCCGAAGTTCCAGTCCAAGAGTAAAATATGGGCATATCGTACAAAACTGCGATCACACAGGTTAAAGGGATAGTTCACCCTGAAATTTAGTTGGTTCAATAAAAGAAGACACATGAAAGAAACAGATATGTGAAGGTTTGATGAAAATCCGTCGAAGTTATGATCTTTAAGTTAAGTTATGATCTTTTAAATTTCGATTTTGTGACGTCACGTGCAAGATGCGTTCTCATGCTGTGTACAATTTCCTTTGAAAATGTGCATTTTATCAAAAAATATATGTATTCTCTTACCTGTGCATTTTAAACATCGTTAGAAATACATATTTACACACATATCTGTATAAAAATCAAATTATTCCTTTGCCATAACCAGAACAAATATCAATATATGGAATTATACTGCACACAACATACGGGAGAGCACCCCACACGCGACGTCACAAAATTCAAATTTCAAAAGATCATAAAATTCTCATCCTTTGACGGATTTTCGTCAAACCTTCACTAATAATGTTTCTTTCACAGTTCTGCTTTTATGAAAACCAACCAATTTTCAGGATGAACTGTCCCTTTAAGTACCATTAATATCCCCTCTAAAGGGGGTGGTGGTGGGGGGGGGGGGGGCAGGTTGCGGTACATAATTCTGACGTACCATGCCACCTGGATCCCAGGACACGTCGTACCGGGTCTAAAGTGGTCACTTCACATGCAAATTCAAACAATAATTCACGTCAATACGCGTTCCTCCGTTGACCCTCGGTGACCTTCTTTAATCATGACATCGCGATAATTGCGTTTTAGCTCTTATCTAATTGGTTTTGTCAGGACACTGCATTAAACGAAAAGGGAAGCCGGGAGTTCCGGACTTACGCACAATTACCTTGAAATACTGTACTTAGACAGACATACTTACAGACACACACACACACACACGTACACACACACACACACACACACACACACACACATATATATTGATATACACACACACGTACACACACACGTACACATACATACAGGCACACACAGACATATCCGCGTACAAACACACATGCACATGCAAGTATTTTATCAAAATGTGCCGACAACTATCATACATGACTAAGCGTCATTCATAGAGTAATTGATTATGTGCGGCGAATGTAAGACATCTCCGATCATTTCCACATTGGCTTTACGTGTATCACAGTAGTTTATCCCTATTAATAAGAGCTCTTCAAAAAGCGTACTCTGCCCTTTCAACTGCTTCTCCCAAATCCTTACCAATGAATTTGATACATCATTAGAGGGACGTTTTTACATACATACCTGTATGGAAAAAATAATTCCGTTGTCAAAAACGAGTAATTATGGAATTACTTTGTTCACAACATATGGGAGGGCACCTCGCACCTGACGTCACAAAATTGAAATGTCAAAAGACCATAACTTTATTATCCTGTCACGGATTTTCGTCAAACATTCACTAATATGTTTTATTTCGTGTGTGTACCTTCATTTTACTTTACATTTTATCTTCAGGATGAACTATCCCTTTAAATGTTACGGTGTGGGAAAATCCGCCTGTATACACAAAACAAATAGGTTCAGGGAATTACGTGGTTGCGTTCTCAAACTTCCTCTACATGCCACCCACCAGGGATAACACGAGTTTGCCCCGATTCTCAAACTACTTCGGCCATACGACTGGAAATGTGACGTCACATACTTGTACAAAGCTAATGCCCGCGTCTTGCGATATAGCCAGTCGCAGAGTCGTGCGACTGATCAGATCGTTCCGTCTGTGGTGGCCTTTAGGCTATTCAAGTCTGGAGGAAATAAAATCCGCCCCTTATTGTCCTGATTCGGAACACCTTCAAGATGAAAGCAAGAATCAATGCATTCTTGTACACAGGGCCACGACAATGGGAGTCATTAGGCAGTGAACTGCAGTCATCCGTAACCACATTCATGCTTGTAAACGGGAATTAAAACGCAAACTACTTATTAGGCCCTTATATTAGGCCCATAACGGTGGTTTAACGAAGACAAATTTGGAAAATCAAATAAATTCAAAGGTAAATTTGAATACTAGTATTGGCAAGCATGCGCTGAAATCAGGGGTGATTTTTTTTCCGTAGGAGTGAGAGCGGTCCTCGTGATCATGCTGAAAATCCCAAATTAAACATATTTCTTTCAATGTGATGATGTGCGCCAATTTGGATATTTGACATTGCTTGTGGATAAAAACGCTTTGTCACTATTTGTATATAATTAGTGTATTATACTTCAGTTCTATTTTCGCACTGAAAACAAGATTTTCGGTAATATCCCATGACGTCACACTTTATCTACCACCCTAACCACTACTGCAACGTCACAACCACCACCATCACTTCCGCTAACATACTTATCAACACCGTTTGGTTACAAATAATGTAACGTATGATATGATTTTCATTACCATTCTACACTCCGCACCGTCATCATCATCGGCCGTGTTTATCAACTTTTCAAAAATTTAAACGCGTTTCCAAACGCGTTTCCAAACGCGTTTAAAAAACGGCGCGATTATCAACTCGATCGCCCAAGTCGAAAACCGGCCTTGTCACCGAAAACACGTGGTTTAAACGCGTTTCAAAACACCTTTGCGTTTATCAACGCTTAAAAAAAATCAAACGCGTTAGGAAACCTTAATTCTAACAAAAAAAAAACACAAAAAAGAGTTGATAAACACGCCCACTGTCGTCGCCATCCGGATCAGTATTGTCATCAAAATACATGTAGTTATCGTGATCATATTAATCCTCAAGGTCTACGTTATAACTCACAATCGTCGTATAATTACAATGACTTTTGACAATCAAAGAAAACTAAATGACAATTAAAGTGAATTAAATCATTTAAGTTCAATTCTATAAAAGTAGAAAATTGGAGAAGCAGATAAAAATAAAATTTAAAGAAGTCAGACGTATCATGAAGTATTTATTTGTGTTTAAAGAACTCAGTCACCGTGCTCACTAGCACTGTAAATGTTTCCTCTGTAAATCAAACATAGGCAAACTTTCCCTGGGTATGTGCATGTTTACGCATGATACACAATAACAGTTCCATACAGCACGCCATTTCAGACCAGTGGAGTTGCTTATGGAGTTGCTTATAAAGGTTCGTGATCAAAAATGTATTGCTAGATTTTCAATAATGCACAACTTCCGTATAATATGTATGATTTTTCTCAAAAAAATTACCAACCTTATCTTCTGATTATTCTGCATTTATTCAATTCAATTAATATTTAGTGTTTCATTCTGCTTAAATATTAAATTATAGTGTATAATAGTGAAACATAATCATTATCTCTTGATTGTGATGATGAATAAATGTGGCTCATGTTAAATCAATTTCCAGTCCGACTCGTCAATGGCACTTCCCCAAACGAAGGACGAGTCGAGCTCCTCATCCAACGCGGGGACGATGACGCCATCTGGGGAGCCGTATGCGACGACCACTGGGGCCTTGACGAGGCGTCCTGGGTGTGTGATCGACTCGGTTACCGCGCGGCTGCTTTTGCTGCCGGCGGCACGCGGTTCGGGCGAGGTACCGAGCCACTTGTGTTGAGACTGAATAAAGACTGCGATACTGAAGGTAAGTACACGCCCAGCACGTGGCAATGTGGCCCTTGTTAGTGTTGTGTGTGGAAGTCAGAGATGGGATGATGACACGTGTTGTAGTACTAGTACAGCCAGACCTGTGCAGAACGACCACTCAAGGGAGACAAGAAAAACGGTCTCATACGAATAGGTGGTCTTCAAAATCGTTATTTTGAGGCATATAATGCCTTAACTACAGCCGAAGACTGAAAAGCAAAAAGACAAAAACAGTTATAGTTATGGTAATAATCGTAGAAATAGTGGGGGTATATGTAGTAGTAGAAGTAGTAGTAGCAGCAGCAGCAGCAGCAGCAGCAGTAGTAGTAGTAGTAGTAGTAGTAGTAGTAGTAGTAATAGTAATAGTAGTAGTAGTAGTAGTAGTAGTAGTAGTAGTAGTAGTAGTAGTAGTAGTAGTGGTAGTAGCAGTAGTAGCAGTAGTAGTAGTAGTATAGGTAGTTCTAAAAGTAGTAAACACTGTAATGATACATGTAGTAATATTACTAACAGAAAAAATTATTATTTGCACTTCTCGCCCTTGTAATTATACAGTTCTAAGTATACATTTCAAAGAACAATTAAAACAAAATCGACAACAATACACATGACAATGATAGTATAGTGATGATGCTCTTTCTTTCCTTACTTTCTTGACCCAGATGACTTCTTTCGGTGTGACTTGGACTATGATACTTCAGACTGCGATCAAGGGTCTGCCGCGGGCGTCATCTGCCAAAGTAAGGATGCCATGAGTTTGTTCTTCGAGAAGGAATCGTTCATAAAGATAAAAACCGTGCTTCTGTATAAAGTCGTTGGGCCTTAGTCTCGTCAATGCGACCATCACTCATAATAAGCCAGGGGGTGTTTCACCAAGCTGTTCGTAAGTTACGACCGACTTTACGATCGACTGGTGATCCCTTCTTGTGCGAAATCAGATTCTCAATGAACAAAGTGTGGTATCGCATTTAGCACAAGAAGGGATCACCAGTCGTTCGTAAAGTCGTTCGTAACTTACGAACAGCTTGGTAAAACACCCTCCTATTCATAGTTGCATCATGGTCAGACACTCCACTGAATCAAGAACGACTACGGACTTCATCATGAAGCTACAGTATGTAGGTGTGTTATTTTACAGCTTGCCCATACCAACAATAGAAGCAAGTGCACATGGTGGAATGTTCTTTTACTACCTTCTCAGGGCTGAATCGCTGTTGTCATATCTGCATTATAATGCGATTATAAACGTGAGCAACTTTCTATGGAATTTCCACTTTACTCTGTGAGTGGTACAATTGGCCTGGGCTCATTCGTAACAGAAAGAATCTGCTTATGGGCACATTGCAACTATGAACTCGCTTATTGACACTATTTGCCAGATCTAACGCTTTCATATGGTTTCATATACCTTACCTCGAACATCCTGTAAGTTTGTTATTAGGTTTATGTATAACAAATACATACTGCTCTGATATTCGTGATATAGTTAAACCATAGGCCCGCGATGATCCCCAAAACAATTCTATTATAGCGAGGCCACAGGTCCTCGGAGCATTACTAAGAAATTTTAGGCATACACCTAGTAGTAAGGATAGCGTGCTCCATCATGTAAATGGATGAAAAATGATATGAGTGAATGTAATATATACTTTTTACATGTGGGTATGATTTCGGTAGGATTGGGTTCTACTAAACGCCGCAAAGAGCAGTCAAAAGTTCATGATCAATATATTTATCGACAGGAATCGTTGCCAATAGGCCTCACAGAGATTTCACTCGAAATGCTTCTAAAATACAGATTCACTTCACTGAACAGCCATTTTAACAGTTCTATAAATTATGAGTGTGTCTATCGTGTTTACATGTATTCGGTGTATCTCAGAGTCTTCTACTGCTCTTTGCAACTTCTTGACTGTTCTTGGCTCTTCGTGGTTACTCTTGAACATTGGCCCTCGTGGCTGTTTTTGGCTGCTATTGGCGGGTTTTAGTAGAAGCGGCAACACTTTGTTTGGTTAACGTTGATCTGCATTGCCACTGAATATACATCGTCCGAGCATTATCTGTATTTGTGATAAATTTGTTTTCGATATTTCTTTTTTTTTCTCTCGCAGAACCAGGGTACCTCGACTGTGCTAATGCGAGGACACCAGAGGTCGATCGCACTCGGATTGGTGACGTTCGGGATAGCACAACTGCCGATGAGTGCGTCGCGATATGCCGCAACGTTGAGGGCGCGATGCTAGCTTTTCAGCGTAGTAGGGACGAATGTCGGTGCTTAAGCGACCTGCCTGATGATTTGACCTCCAGGCCGCTGTGCGACAGTCCCTGTTCCGGTGACCCGGAACAAGTCTGCGGGGAAGAGGGCAGGGGTGGTGGTGACACCCATGTGATCTATAATGGTAGGAAAAGAGTGGTGTATGGGGGAGAGAGAGAGAGGAAGAGAGTGAGTGAGACAGTGAGGGAGAAAGAGAGAGAGAGAGAAGGGGGGGGGGGGAGAAAAAGATAAGGGAAATACAATCGATGTTTATATAACACTTTTCTGGTAAGGATTACCAAGAAAACTCATAATTTTACAACAGTGCTCCACTTGAGAGAGAGAGAGAGAGAGAGAGAGAGAGAGAGTATGAGAGAAGGAGAGAAAGGGAGGGATATATATGGTAAGCAAGAGAGAGTGGGATGTAGAAGAGAGAGGGGGGAGATAGAAATCGATAGAGGGAAAAGGAAGTAGGAAGTAATTATAAGATAGGGGAGGGAGAAAGAAAGAGAGGGAGAGAGAGAGAGAGAGAGAGAGAGAGACTATGAGAGAGAGAGAAAGTGTAAGAGAGAGAGAGGGGAGAGCAAAATTAGTAAATGTTTAGTATACCTGCGGTTAATATACCCATGTTCAATACGCAAACATTACGTGTCTTTCTTTTTTTATAGAGCAAATGCATAAAAGGCGATTAAGGTGCAAACAAAATTATATTAAACGAAAGTGATGTTGGCATGACGAAATGACAATAAACATTTTTCACCTTTTCCGTTCCATCGACCAGTCACCGAGGGGTTCTGCCCCCCATTCACCGACCTCAACCTGATAGTGTCTGGAACACGGCGCTTCGGAGACGTCGTGACGCTGAGCTGCCCGCCTGAGCTTCTGCTGAGAGGCCCTAGCTCGCTGCAGTGTACTGGAGACCCGCAGACCTACGACTGGGACGGGAACATACCCATTTGCGTCGGTAATTAACCCACTCAGTATCATGCATCGATAGTCCAATGTCGATTCCAACAGTGTATTCCCATTTGGGACCGAGAGACTTAACCCTCTCAGGACCATACATCGATAGTCCAATGTCAGTTCAGTGTATTCCCAATGGGACTAGACTAGCTTTCTCAGTACCATCAATTAATAAACTCATGTCAATTCCAACACATTCTGTCCCCTATGAGACTAAGGGACTTAACGACAATGCGTTCCCAAATCCTTTACATTAATAAAACTTTCGGCCACATCATGACGTAGCTACTTTAGTTTTCCATAAAGATGCATTTGCTTTAAAGTAAAAAATAGACAATGCGGAGAGAAAAGGATAGAAAAGAAAAAGAAATATTTTCCTTTCATTCCTACCTTTTATACTCTATGGGTTGTTTTATTTTCACCAAACAAGAAAAAAACAGGTAATCGGCAAACGTCTGTTCCTCCTTTGATCAGGTAATCTTACATTTCCAGATTTTGTACGAATTCACATAGTTGATGTTGATTAACGCATAAAATTGTGCTGTTCAACAAAGAAATGTAAGACACTCAAACAAGGCAATAAATGTACTGCAGTGAAAAATCACATGCTCTAGTTTTGAAATCATATTTCCGTTTCAGACCCTGATGATCTGACGACAAAGGCGACTGAAACAACTCCGGCGACTGTGGCACTTGCGACTGTCTTCGATGATGTTAACCAGACTGCCATGACTGTAGCGATCACTTACGATCCGACTTCCGACAAAAACATCGGAGGAATAAACCCATGTAAACGCATTTGTATTTTTTTTATTCCTTGAAGATAAACATGCTGACCTCAAAACCTGTAACATTGATAAGGCAGTTTTTATGGGTCCTATTTTCTGTGCCAAAGAAATATAATTATTGATGTCGTCTTTTTTCTCGTCATTGCATCTACCTTCTTCTCCTCTTCCTCGTATTTTATTCTTGGTAATAATCATTCTCGTTCGTCTCTCCCTGTTTTCATTCTTCTTCTTCTTCTTCTTCTTCTTCTTCTTCTTCTTCTTCTCATTATTATTATCATTATTTTTCTCTCCTGTTCCTCTCTTTCCAATTTCTCGTTGTCCTCTTCTTCTTTTCGCCCTATTCCTCCTTCCTTCCCTCCTCCTCATTTTTCTTCTCCTCCTTTTATTTCCTCTTCTTCTCCTTCTCCACCTTCTTCCCTTCCTCTCCTTCTTCTTCTCCTTCTTCTTCTTTTTTTCTTGTTCTTGTTCTTGTTCTTGTTCTTCTTGTTCTTCTTCTTCTTCTTCTTCTTCTTCTTCTTCTTCTTCTTCTTCTTCTTCTTCTTCTTCTTCTTCTTATCTCTATCATCTGCATCTCCATATTAACATTGCAAGGTATTACCTTCTTCCTCCTAGTGATCATAGCGGTGCCCATCCTCGTTGTCGCCGTCTTAGCTGCTGTGATCATCCTGCTCATCATACTCAAGGCCAGGAAACGAGGGTGAGTATAGGCGGACATTATGCCACAGGAAAAAAACCGAGATGTTACAAACTTTGGCATTTAAAACTCATTGTTACTGCCAGACTGTTTGCGGGTGTACATCAGGAGCCTCTTGCTAACGGATGTAAAGTGAAAACCCTTTCATAAATACAAAATAAACCCGTGGTAGTTCACGTATAATAGCGGGAATGGAAGTGGGAGGGGGGGGGGGGGGGGGGGAGACGTGTCCTCCTGATGCACCTGTAAGTACATCAGTGGATACTGTTCACCCATCCATGAATATTTCATATATTTAAACACGCTAAACATCTTAAAGGGTAAGGCTCCTAATGCTCAAAGTAATTATATCAACATACAAGGGGTCTGATATGAATGACACCTGAGATGAATTTTGAGTGGCCCCTTTGAGATCGTTTGGATACTCAGAGAGAATTGTTAATAAACCATCTTATCTACAAATTATTATTTTGGTGATATCATTGTTTCCAGGGTGGAGACCAAAAACACATCTGGAGCGAAAAGCGTGGAAACTCAGGCTTACGACGATGGCTACGATGACATCGGGTGTCCCGGTGCACGGAATGACGGGGCGAAGTACTACGAAATTGAGCTGAACTCGAAAAATGGCTTACAGTCCGATGGCGGTAGAGATGAAGAGAACGAGGATGGGCTCATTCCGAATGTCTTATACAGATCTTCAGGTGATTTTGCAGTTAGCCCTACCTCTAAAAGTCCCCAGCAGGGTTTGATCTCCCCAAATGGTGCCCCAAACATCGGAAAAGTTGACAAAAAGGCGAAAGAGGGAGCAATGTTTAACAACGCCTTGTACAATATTACCGACGAAATTTGTGGGGCTCCGAACAAATCCGAAGCAGACTCGGCAACATTCGGCGTGTCGAAAGTCAATCAGAAAGGACCAGCTGACAGCGGAACTAATGGAGCTTTGATAGAGAATGTTCTTTACATTCCTGCCGAAGAAGATCAGCCAAAAAATGATGCACCGAAGTATTACGAATTGAATGCTTCATTGGAGACCAGCGGTACTTCCGGTCCGAAATATTACGAAGTTACACCAGGGAGGTGTTACGAAGGAGTAGAAACTCAAGCATAATATATTCAAACATCTGTATGTGTTCTAAAGCGTGCTCATGAATGTCAAAAGCATTCCATAATCATGACAATGCTTTGATGTTCCATGTGCCGAGCCGACATTTAGCTGATGTCAACTTGAACAGAAATTTCTTTAATTTCCCATTTATCTGGGGGACGTTTTGTTTTTGACAAATTCGTTTGCAAACTATAAGGAAGTTAACGGCAGATAATGGTAGATCCTAATACTCTGCTTTTGTTTCGAAAAGTATTGAGGAATCATTAAAAATCGGACATATAAGCTATTTGTATTACTTACAAAATCGACAAATTTCTTCACTTTCCGACAATTTGTGCATTTGGGGGATTCAACCACTCTCAAAATGAAATATTAAGCTGTGTATTATCATCAACGGCGTTTGTGTGTGTTTGCGTGAAACATAGATATTTCACTTGAAAAACTTGTTTATTTGTGTTTGCTGATACCTGTTATGCTCATGGAAGTATTAATGTCATTGACAGAACGAGACAAGCGAAATGAAACTGTACATTTCTTTTGTTCTCTCCGAGAAGCCGTTGCCACACAATCATGTTCATAATTGCTCAAACACCTGAACAGCACCTGTTGAGAACACATAACTTTTCAGCGGCTTGGCACATGGGGTCAAAGGAAGAAAGTTGCTTCATATCCTTCCATAACACATCCCTGGTTACACCGAACCTTCCTCAAGAATCCCCGAAAGCAGATTTGACAAACGAAGCGGACTATATCTATGTACTGGGCGACTAAGACACGTCACGATCTATCGAGCAAATGTTTTGAACAATAAATTTTCAATAATAAACCATAATTATGTGCACTGAACATGTCTATATGTTTTTAAACGTACGTTACGTAGAGATATGTCATTAAAGCTATTTTACATACATAAGTTCATAACGACAATGGCAGCCTTACCACCATGTGTCATTATCAATAGATTATTCGTATTTTCAGATTGGATTTCGCGATATAAATGAATACGTGTACGATAGATAAATATAGCCATATTTTATGCCAACTCGGTAATGGTTCCCTATTCATAACAATGGAGAACAAAGAAGTTGTGATAGATTATTGTTGAGCTGGTCTCTCAACAACACCACTAATTTTAGTTTTCACGTGGAAGGCAATATGTGTACATAATGTAAGATAAGCTTGCTGTATAGGTCGCTTGATGTATCATTGGTATTCAAAGTTTATTTTGTATCTATTTGGGGGCGGCAAAGGGTGCTTCTTATCGTTACAAATGAATTGACGATACTTGCTTTTATGTAAAATATGTAAATATATGTTTTATTATTTTCCTGTAAATTTTGAAATACTGCTGTGTATCTGATAACTTGATTTACACATACACATGCAATAAAATATATAATGAACATCTACAACTGGCCTGAATGCTGATTTGATAAATGCTTGATTAATTTTATAATTTTGTATGTACGTTATTATCATCTAAGTATCATTTAAATGAGAAATGTGTACAATACGCGGTACTATGCTGATCTAAAATACCAATTTATTCAGCAAATCAATGTGGATAAACTTATAGAACGGAATATAACATGGAGAGGTACAAAGACCATCACCAATAAGCATTCATCATATACATGTTTATTATTTTTGTTCTACATATACAATATGTTTAAAAAAGGATTATGTGTCTGAAACCGCCGATAGTGAATATATAATATAAATAGTCAAATGTTGTATTCGGGTCATATCCCATCAGGTATAATATTTCAAGTGAATGGAAAGGGTCATATCATATTTCCGTTGCTTTTCACTTGCTTCTAAACGTTAACATTTTCTTTATTTCTTCCGATATGACCTGACAACGTAATCAACTACAAGGAGTAATACTTAAAAGAAATCATCCAAAACGTTCATTGTTAAGCGGAGAAGCGAGTCCAATTCAATTTGAAATACAGTTCAGAATGGCATTGTTAAATATATGTTAAAGTTATTGGCTTTACATGATACACATATTTTTAACGTCATGCGCATTTAACATATTTTTTCTTTTGCTGTTACAATATGTAAACTTATATATCGATATATTTAATGATAATTGTACAAAATATGCACAAGCTTAAGGTATCAAAACACTAGCCTTAAATTGAAAACGATGAATACAATAATAAAAACGATTCTTAGTTCCGCCACTATGCAGTATAAATATAACATAGTGACTTGGACCAGATAAAAGGCAAGTTGTTTCATTAAGTAACTGTACCGTTTGCCATGATAACAACGCGTTTGGGGCATTCAGATGTTTGTTTTGTCTCATTCTGGGAGAGTTACTGATCGCCTTGCAATTCAAGGATCACTACATGATGCGGTTATCATGCTTTGTTGTGACAGGAAAATGCGAAAAAAATTACGGACAAGTTACCATGGTTACAACGGCAAACTGCTTCTGTGCAGATGTTACCTATAAATGCAACTACACACGACACGATCCGATCAGTCGTACGTCTCTGCGAACTGGCTGAGTCACAGGACGCGGGCAATGTTGCATATACGTTTTCAATTATTGTAGCTTATCGTCAATGGCAAGTATCATGTCAACAGATGAAATGATGAGAGCTCAATGCCTGTTGCCATGGTAGTTACCATCGGTGGTAAGTTAACAGTGATTGAAAACCTATATGCAACATGGCCCCGGTCATGATATTTATGCAAGAAGGTGACGTCATAATTTCAAGTAGTAGGTCCTTACGACTCTAGATTCGTGGCAAGTCGTGTAGTCTTCAGTGGCTTTTACGTTTGCCGCTGTCCCTTACTGTACAAGCAAGAGCTGTTTACCTGGTATCTCCTTTCCAGCGAAACGTCTTGGCATTTAAAAACGACTTCTTTGGGGATTGAATTCTTCACCGCGTATAGAATAAGGCGATGGGCCCCGTAACATAAAGGTTTGCGATCAATCGGAAAAAATGACATTGGCCAATCAACATCATTGTTGCATGCGCTTTTTGTTCAAAAGACTGACCAGTAACCAATCAAAACGAAACACACAAGCGATTCGGGTTCCACCTTCAGTGTGTCGAGTTCTTCACCACGCATATCTTCAATTTTTATGAAGGCTAGTCCAGAGTGATATACGTCGGCGCTTCGGGTTCCTTCTTCAGGTCTTGGTAGGTGCTTTCCTTCAGTGCTCCTGGTTTCTCAACCTCGTTGCCACTTGGATATTCAAGAGTGAGATACTCGGGTCCACTCGGCATCTTCCGGAGTGCCTCGTAACTCGCGTCGGGGTCCCCCGGTCTCGGGTCGGTACCATTCGTCTTCACTGAGGTTTCCGCATCCGGCAAAATATCCACATACTCTCCATCATAATGACGGAGGTCTTCGTACGTACCACCGCCATTCTGATGGCCAGATTGACCGGAAACACCGACGCTTCCTCGCATCTTGATGTCATTAACATCCGGGTAATTATACGTGTGGTACTCGCCCATGTCGGCACCCGCGCGCAGAGCTAGATCGGTATATGCGTTTTCATCATGTTTGTAGCTTGCATATGCGTTTATTTTACCGCCAACCTTCTTGTTCGGACTGCACTTGCCACCCCCGTGTGTATCTGGCGTTGGCTTCCCTTGGGCATACGTAGTTGGAGCTTTAACATTTCCCGTGTAGCCGCCTCTGTCGTCACCAGAAATATCGTAAGCGGAGTTGGGGTAGTTTAAGTTGCTAGAAGAGGTCGGCGATTGTGGCTTCCTTCAATAGAAATACGACAAAACAAAAATATAAAACATGGTGTAATCGAAGGAAAGTGATTTTTTTTTCAAGATCACTTTATCATATAGAAGCTATGAAGAAACATTTACAAACGAAGCCCAGATCATAGCTAAATGACTGCTGAATGCAGGGCGTAACAACACGCAGTCACAACAAAAACATAATAACATCATTATGCAAGAGTTATCAATTGAATATCTGGACTAAGTGCATGGTTTTAAAACAAAGACCTAATTCCAGTGTTTTCTGTGATGGAAGACATTATTTTTTTAATGTTCTGTTCTTAGCACAATGGGACAGTTTGCATTGATAATGTTATATAAATCATATAGCAATTTTCTCTTTTCAAAATAAACACAGCACAGGAGATCCCAAAATATAAGATTAAGAAATAAAATAGATTGTATGTTGATGTATTTGAAGGCCACACTTCAGATTTGAACTTACCTCCTCCTTCGTCTGATGACACCGAAGATGATGGCAACAACCAAGATGACTACCAACACCACGATTACAGCTACCAGGATGTAGATGGTTTCTAAGGGGGGAGGGGAAAATACAGTTACAGAATAGCAAAACCCTGGAAGAATGTTCACTTTAATACACATGATTTCACAGAAAAAAATGAGAGGAGTAGAATGGTCAAAGGACAGAATTATAAGGAAAAGCGACAAATTTAACAACTTGGTCTCTGGCCCCGATGTCGTAAATTGCCAAATTGTATTGTATAAAATGGTATAAAGGAGGGGCTGTTCCATATCGCTCTCAGGAAACTGAATCGAGAAGGATGTTTCAATTATTGTAGCCCTGGATACAAGAACGTATATCGTGCACATATAAGTGCACGATCTCCACTCACTGGGAGTATTCCTTGCCCGCTGCACAATGTCGATGCTTGGTTAAAGGGTTACTAAATTAGAAAAATAAGTTCCCAATAATCTATGTTAAATTATCCGCTAAAATGAATTTCACACTCGTTTGTCGCAATAAAGTCTCTTTTTGACATCAGTGAGCTTTATCCGCATTCGGTGCCTTCGATTGTCATTGATCGAAGTCACCTCATGCAGATAGATTTCAATGGCTTCTCTCGACGCGGTACATATTTGCATAATATGGAAGTGACATCACCATGAATGGACAGACCAGAATATGAGTCTACATAAAGGAATGGTATTCTAAGAGAAACTCAAGTACAAAACTGTCTGAGCTAATTCGCTGGTATTGGCTACGCCAATAGACCAATCAGAATCATGGATCGTAGGGGGAAAAGGCCTCAGTCAAAACTTAAAGTTCGTTTTCAAAATACCTCCTAACGTGATTATTACCCCAAATGATGAATCGCCGTCAATAAAATACATATTCAGATACATATTCCAGAGTGCAACAACTACATACCAGCTGAAAGTGGTGATGATGATGATGGCGAAGCTGGGGACGACGGCGATGTCGACGATGATGACGGAGCTGGGGACGACGGCGATGTCAACGATGATGACGATACCGGCGCGATTGGTGAATGGATAGGCATAGACGATGGGCCAGGCGAAATCACTGGTGTTGGAGCAGGGGTTGTCGGCAAGCTGGCGAGGAGACTGAAGTTAGCGGGTATGACGTCTCTGAACCATGATGGATAACGAATTTCCACCTGCAGAAAAGTAGTATAGAGTAATTGTTCAAAAACATGTACAAATGATACACTTTTAAAGATAGAGCAAAGAGGGTCTCTTTTACAATGATATAATGTCTATAGATTGGTTTACACATCGGTAATCCTTGATGAAGTGGGCGTACTCAAACCAATGTACACCCACCTCCTTCCTCCCCCTTCTCTTTTCCCCAACATTTATACACACTCTGTTTTTCTACTCTTTTCTCTCCCCCCTCTTTTTTCATCCCCCCTTTTCCCTCATGTTCTCACTCCACTGTCTCTCTCTTTAAATCACTTTATTTATTTTCCCATCTCCTCCCTCCCCCACTCTCTCTCTCTCTCTCTCTCTCTCTCTCTCACTCCCTCTCTCTCACTCTCTATCTCTCTACCCCTCTCATACTCTGTCTAGCTCCCTCTCTCTCTTGTTTGCGTTCTTATTTCTCTACTCCCCCCTCTATATAGCATATATCTCACCTTTTCCCTATTCCCCTTTCCTCTATATCTCTCTCCCTCTCTCTTATCTTCTCCTCTCCTCTCTCTCCCACAAATAAACAATGTGAACAAGAAAAACATACCTCAAAATCTCCCGATGGATCTGAAGATAGTCGACATTCTACGTGATTGGGAATCGTGCTCGAAAAATTTCCCGCTCTATTCCAGTTGCACGCAGTGCCAAACCTCCGGCTTATGATCTCACTTTCCAACGCATACCCGCCAGAAATAAAGACATTCCTCTCTATTGGAACGCCGCACCGAAATCGCTGGAGATTGTCTGTAAATGGAAAACCATGGATATTTTTTAATATGAAATGATACATTTTAAGGCACCGACTGACAATGATACCTAGTTTACCGTGGATTTATATAGACAGTTAAACTCTGAGCTGAGTAGAGGTGGGTTGTGTTTTATATTGTATATGTACACGGAGTGCGGCACCTACACATGGTGTTGTACTAACCAAATTCAGTGCTCGTATTTATAACGGTGGTTTACATTAGACGAGTATTAAACGTAGACTAACTTTATGGGACTCAAAATAGATTATCTGATGCAATCACAAAATCGTTGATTTTCTTTAAAGAATCAACAACAGTGGAATTACTCGCTGTAATTATTATGTGGACAAACTCGATATACCATAGTCATGATAGTGATTCAAACGGAACTATCAATTATTTTTAATCAATAATATTGTTTTATGTTGTTTTAATTTGGCACCCATAGAGTTAGCCCGGAATGGCGTTAAACCACATTTCTGAATACGGGTCAACGTTAACATTCCAATAAAAGTGACTAAAACAAGATATCGCTATACACAAAGATGTTTCTACGTATACGATTATAAAGTCAAGTGGAATGTATCATTGTTGGCACGAAATTGAATTTGCATTGTAAAGAAAGACAATCATGAAAATCGAGCCTCCACGTGTTCAAAGAAATATTTTGTTCGTGCACTTTTTAAATTTGACTGCATACCATTGGTTTCTTGGTGATGAGAATTTGTACTGAGTTTGGAAATGTTAAAATGAAACATTGATGAATTTGTAATGTTTGTTTCAGGCTTTCTTTAAATGTTGACAGAAATGTAATCTTTTACACGTATGCACTATGCTCTAACTTTGGAAATCTACTGTTTAATCCGAACGACCTGAAGAATTCAACGGATTTCATTGTCTGTTACCTTCCATCATAAACTTAGAAGTTTGCAGCAAGTGTAAACAAAAGTAACATACATGTATTATCTAAAAATCAGTTTTTGACAACATAAGGTGATTTTGTTATTGAATAAGTACACTTACCACTCAAAAAACTCTCCATCTTACACGTCGCAGCTTGGAGAATATCTAATATTATGTACACACAGGGAAATGAATGAAATGATATGTTATGAATATGAAACCCGCTTCTTCATCAACTAGATATTTGTTCACAATTACTGTTTATAAAACAAAATAGCACGGCTATTGACCAAATTGCCTGACTCATACTCAATTAAATATGTCTTGCGTTTTTGTATACAGCCTGGTAATAATGATAAAAAGCTATTTTGTGTAGAATTATGTTTTGATATTTGAGGCGTACTTACAAGATTTAATGCACCTATTTCAATATTTGATGTTGGTTGTTTTCTATACCACAAACAGGACACGTTCAATAAAAAAAATGTTGCGCAATTTACCACTCAATATCACATATCAGCTGGATTTGTGAGCTCACGACTTAAAAGCGGGTAATGTGATACATGTATATATTAATTCTTTGGATAATGCAAAATTTCATTCTTTAGTGCTTTTGTGAGTTAGACTTGTATTTTTATTTTGTTAAGAGAAATTTCCTCACCAACGAGTAGAACAGGTCTGAAAGTTATTATGACAGTAACCGCAGACATCGCAACGCTTTCGACAGTCACTCCGCGTACATTGATCGGTAAGGTCGTCTTTCGTCCTAACAAATAGTGAGGACCCGTGCTTCCACCACACGTGTTGTTATTTTCACAACTGAAATCTACCCTGGCGTCATTCGAGGATTTTACGTTTTGGACCAGGAGTCTGACGTCATCACGATCGTCTTCGAGTGGGACGACGATGTCCAGCGTAAACGATCTGTCAGAGACGTACGCGGGGGTAGTGCAGACGACCTTTTGTAATACCGAGGATGCCAGTAGCTCGAAGCGGGCTGCGATCGGAGGAAGGAGATGATAAATTAAAAGGAGGGGATAGTGAGAACTATAAAACATGGAAATGGAAAGATGGAGAGCGAACAAGAGGAATAAGAGACCAAGAGGCCAAAGATAAAGGTGAAGAGAGATGAGGAAAATAAAGAAACAGAAAGACTACTACCACTACTACTACTACTACTACTACTACTACTACTACTACTACTACTACTACTACTACTACTACGATTACTACTACTACTACTGCTGCTGCTGCTGCTTCTACGACTACATTTTACCTCTGCACTTGATCCATCAATAAAAACACATTTTTACACACAAACATCTATGCAGAAAAATTCCTTCATCAAAAACAGAAAAAAGGCAATGTATGGAATTATACAGCATACAACAATTGAAAGAGCACCTCGCACGTAACGTCACAAAACTGGAATTTCAAGAACGCATAACTTTCTTGCCCTTTGACGGATTTTCGTTAAACCTTCACTAATATGTTTCTTTCATGCACCTTCTTTTCTTGAAACCAACCTAATTTCAGGGTGAAGTATTCCTTGAAGCCAAAAAAAAAAAATAACGTTGTTACATACCTGACACGGGACAGTCCCGTGTTAAAGGAAAATTCAGTGAATCACAAATAGTGACATTTGTCGTCTCTCTATTACGGGAAGTCAGTTGGCAGGTCATAACCGGCTGTGTGACAGTACCTATAGGGTTTAATTAAGAGTTGTAAATATTTTATATTTTCAGCATATCTCAAGAGACATCTCTAAATAATCAAAACATATTTTGTTTGTGTATACCACCAGCAAATATGTGGAAATAATTTACGGTTTGATAAAAGAGAAATATAATTTATGTATGTTAATTCTTTAATCTTTAAGATAAACAATAATCCTTTAGCTTTTTTTTTTTTTTGGGGGGGGGGGTAATCAAAAAAATAAAGTTGTTAATCCTGATTAGCATTGGGTTATGCATGCAAGTTAAGTATATCAACTATTGAAATATCACGTATTATCATGTTTTATGATCATTCCGAAAGCAGTCAAAAGCTTGACTGGAGTGATGGAATTCATAAATATTGCGTCGTATTCTGAAGACGTCTTGGAATGGGCAAGTCAATCCCAATGGCGAGTGACTTTTTACTCCAATATAAAGAAGAGGTAATTCTCTAACATATTTTATATAGATTTTAATTCTCATTGTTTCGTTGATTGATTGATTGGTCGATTGATTGATTGATTGGTCGATTGATTGATTGATTGAACGAGTTATGCCCCAAAACGACATGATACATAATGATCGACACAGACATTATAGGTAGGCTACACCTTACAATATAGTCATGTACGTGACAACCAGCAATGGTGATTGTACGT
The DNA here is from genome assembly GCA_963669155.1 of Arbacia lixula. Classification (NCBI taxonomy): domain Eukaryota; kingdom Metazoa; phylum Echinodermata; class Echinoidea; order Arbacioida; family Arbaciidae; genus Arbacia; species Arbacia lixula. The sequence continues at coordinate 10,992,211 of OZ022595.1, read as the reverse complement.
TACGGACAGATAAAGATACATATCCGGACATTGCAATAATGAAAACGTTCAACACATCCATTCCAAAAAACTATAAGAATCACGAACTATACCTTGTGCGTCGGCAGACTTCGAAGAAAAGATGACCCATAAGATAATACATGGAATGAACGTTAGTCTGTGCAGTGCAAGTCTCTCCATATTGACAGTTGTGTAGAGCTAGCGAGTACAACTCACCAATGCTACGAAATACTTCTACACACTCCTAAATGCATTGGAATAAGACGTAAAACGGAAACCTACAATACCTGAACGAAAAGTACACCCAAGCGTGAGAACAGCCAAAACTGAAGTGGCCATAACGCTTGTTTTCATTGCGTACACAGAAAACACACTACGAAAGCGGAACTACATCTAGATTTATTTTACTTAAGGAGGGGCCCTTTCACTTTAAGCGGGGTAACATTTACTATGCTTGAATACTCTCACTATTGGCAAATGCATGCTTATTCTTTTATGAGCTTCGGAGAGTGATGTGTGGGATGTGTGCGTATGTGTATGTAGTTGTATGTGTGCGTATGTGTGTGTGTTCATGTGTGTGTGTGTGTATGTGTGTGTGTGTGTTTGGGTGTGTGTGTGTGTGTGTGTGTGTGTGTGTGTGTAAGTGTATAAGGGGGGGGGGTCGCCTTTTGTATATTGCATGGTTCCATTTATTTGTAATTTTATTGCGATTTTCTTTGTTTTCATTAAGTAAATGAATGTACGTGTCTTAATTATTTACATTAAAGTTCATTGTGAATATACATGTAATAGTATGAAAGAAAAATAATGAGATGATTTGTTTCTTTCGGTTTTTTTTTATTTTTTCTTATTCCTTGAGATAATTATAGAACAAAGGAAAACTAAATACTAAATACAAAGTGTATGTATTTTGTTTATCTTAAATTATGTGTAGATAATTATGTAATTTTATCTTTGTATTCGTGGCTGTAGGCCTATGTATCATTTTAAATGGAACATAATAAGAGCTATTGAAAAAAAAGTGTGCGTCAAAAGTCACCGACTCCTTTTCCCACTTAATTCGCCCTATAAAAGAGTTCTGATTTAACTTTGATCAATGTTTGTGTTGTAAATCTATTACACGTCTTCTTTCCCTTCAGAGTTCGGGCAAGAAAACGCAACATAATTTTCATGAAGGGTGGTTTTGCGTGCGTGCGTGCGTGCGTGTGTGTGTGTGTGTGTGTGTGTGTGTGTTTGTGTGTATTTGTGTGTGTGTGCGTGTGTGCATGTGTGCGTGTGTGTGTAATTCGTCATAGTGCTGTTTTCACAGCTCATATACATGTACACACAGTGTACACACAGTGAAAAAATACTTAAAATGTGTGTGTGTGCGTGAATGCGTTTGTGTTAAGTCTATGTGTGTGTGTGTGTGTGTGTGTGTGTGTGTGTGTGTGTGTGTGTGTGCGTGCGTGTGTGTGGAGGGGGCGGGGGTGTCACGCTCACCATGTCCATTTAATTTTACATGTTGACTGAATGCCACATTCACTCGGTTTCCATAATACCCTTCCTAATCAAGGGGGACATTTTACCCTCCGCCCCCGCCCCAAACTCTCAAAAGAGCCTCACAGGGCCCCTAAACTCATCGTTGGCTGATTGGCGTACCCTCAAATTTCCGAATAATTAGAATAATTCACAGCATAACACATACATATATGTATTTCGTTAATTTGATTATCAACGTAATAACATTTTATTGATAATATGATAATTATAAGCCTATGCTTACGATGTCAAAATAACTTCAAAACTCACACACATTGCTTCGAAATAAACCAAAATGACAATATAAACCTATATTCAGCACAATACTAATAATTTGCATCAAAGTATTACATATCAATGGTTCATGTAAAAAAAGAAAGAGTTTTCTATGAAAAAACAACAAAAAGAAGAAGAATAACAAGAGGAAAAACACGCGCACGTCCAATAACGCACACACTCCAACAAACACGCACGCGCACGTGGCACAAGGATGTCGATTGTACATTGAAGAAACTGTCATAAAGATTCATATATACGTGACATGTGTTTGTGGTGATACCGTGTTTGGTATTGCACCTAGCTGTCAGTATGAATTACATCACCCACGATTGTGAGCTTTACCACGAATGTATAACCCTTACATTACCGGGCCTTGAAAACCTCATTGGCTTACGACACATCTTCATGCTAATGGTAATGAGAGATATTTTAAAGGCGTCGAGTCCCAAACGCGGTGCCCGGTCCCCTCTAGCTCCGGCCTTGTGAAGTCTGTGTACCGAAGAATCGCGATCAATAACCCTATTCTTCGGAGGTAAAGTGCGCTCTCTTAATTTACATGGGTCCATTATGCTCGCTTTTCATTGACTTTGTCACCGAGGGTACCTCCTACAGGTAATAATAATGACCTGGCGTGTGTTCGTGAATAGACGATCTTGAGTGGGCTATTGTCATGATAATAAGCCGTAAAGTCATTTATTTGAAGCCACCGGAGACAGATGACAGCTACATGTATTATAGTGCTAGTAGATTGAGCTCCACTCACGTTTCATGAAAGCTTTAATAAGCTTCGATCCTCTCCACGAATGTCGCACCTACTTTACGGTTACTGCACAGTTACTAAAGAAGGACAGAGATTGGGATTTGGATTACATACGGACGGATGAACGGACGGACGAACCGACGGACGGATACCAACGCGAGAACTCTGAACCCACTTTGAACACGATTTACACAAAAAGTGACACTCTGTCGTTGTGAACAAACACCGTGGTTTACATGCTCCAATAGCATGACAATTCCGGGATGAATTCAACGAAGGTCGATACTTAAAGCTTCGGTACTCGAGACATCGTTTACCGCCATCGCAACTGCAGTAGGCCCAGTACGGTGAGTTTAACTCTTAAATGTGCCATTGGAGACTTTCTGCACACGTAACACGCACAGATTCCATAGAGTGGCATGCTATCTGGTACAGGAATGGCTGCCGCTGCCTATCTTTGTGGCTAGGTTTGGAGTAATGAAAAGGTAAGTCGATGCATAGATATTCTGCACTCATATAATTTTATATTTACTTAAACAGTTTCCCTCATCTTGCTACTGTAACCCGACGTCATTCTGTCCGTATATGTGCTACATAATGAATACAGTCAGCGTATTAATGTTGCTTCCATTTAATGTTGATTTATTGATATACTGAAACTCCTGTAAGGCTATAGTATTCATCGAGAGAGTTAAGTTACTCTCCTAAATGTTTCCAACCATTTTAAGGTATGAAAGATGCATGTGTAGACATAAGTATCTAGGAGGTCACTGCACTCGTGACGCTGTGTAGTAAAGCTTGATGTAACGTAGCCCCGGGACTGCTCCCGCGCACTGCGTGAGCGGGCTGGTCGCAGTAAGATGTAACGCAGACGGCAACATGAATAGATAATAGATAGAGGGAGAAACAGGTGAAAGTGCGTATAAACATCATTTGTTTGTGCATGTATGTGCGCGTGTGTGCGTGTGTGTGTGTGATTTAGAAAAAAAAGGCAAGAGAGGGAGAGAGAAGAAAGGATGATAAGTGAGGGAGAGGTGGAAAAGAGAGAATAAGAAATGGAGAGAAAGAGAGAAGGAAATATGAGAGGAAGAGGGAGCGAGGGAGAGAGAGAGAGAGAGAGAAAGGGAGAGGAGAGAGAGAGAGAGAGAGAGAGAGAGAGAGAGAGAGAGAGAGAGGAGGAGGAGGATGAGAATGAGAGAGGAAGAGCGAGAATAAGAGGTAGAGTGAGAAAATGAGAACAAGCGAGGGGGAACAAGAGCGAGCGAGAGAGAGAGAGAGAGAGAGAGAGAGAGAGAGAAGAGATGGGAGACGGAGACAGAAAGATAAATCAACCACGGATTTAGATTATGACGATTGTTAGCCTTTGGAGAATTAGAAGTTCGTAAAAAGAAATGGGGACAAAAGCAATAATCTGGTACAGAATGAAAGAAGCTTGAGGGCCGACCTTTGAACGGACGCACGTGTAAGCATGTACCGTCGTGAGGAAGGTGTGTTTAACACGATTTCTGGTCGTGAAAACGGTAGTTCGAAAATAAAAGAGGGAGGGAGAGAGAGATCGAGTAATAGACAAACAAATATAATTGAGCGAGAGATAGATAGAGAGAGAGAGAGAGAGAGAGAGAGAGAGAGAGAGAGAGGGGGGGTGGGGTTGGAGGGAGAAGGGAACGTGATATGCAGAAAGATGGGGGACGGAGAAAGAGATAATTTAAAAAGAAACGTGTCTACAGAAACATGCACATACAGACACAAAGAGAGACACACACAGATAAACTTAAACACAAACACGAAGAAACATAGAGAAAAGGATTGAGAGAGAAGAAAGAGAGAGAGAGAGAAAGAGAGAGAGAGAAATAGAGAGAGAGAGAGAAAGAGAGAAGAAGAGAGAGAAGTAGAGAGAGAGAGAGACACACACACACACACACACACACACGCACACGCACACACACACACACACACACACCCTCACACACACACACACATCCACGGACATACTTGACAGATATACCCAACACAAACACGAAGAAAAAAGAGACTGTAAAAGAGAAAGAGAGAGAGAGATAGTGGGAAGGGGGAGGAAGAGATATAAGTGAGAGGAAGATTGAAATAAATATGTATTTCCTCTATTCTCCAGTGGGTAAGGTAAACGTGGAAAAAAATGACAAACAATTCAATTGTTCGCCTGCTGCGCTTTTGCGGTTAACAGGGTGCGTTTGACCTTGGTATACTGTATAAATTCACGGAGGGTGTAACGAGAATATATAGTATTGCTCATGTCACTTTGGCGTCAGAACAAACTCGCCTCCTTTTGTGAAGTTTGGCAACGACCTGCGATTTGACACGAATGTTCTGGGTCACGTTTGGACAAAGACCGGTCCTGTTTTCAGTGGCTCGTACGTGTACCAGTGTCGTAAGTAGTCATGTTTGTTCGTTGTTGGAAAGAGAGCGAAGGATGTTGTTGATAGCCCGAGAGAGGGACCGGTGTGTCCTCTTTGATACACCAAGAAAACAGCAAGGCTAATATGGGGACGACTTTGATGATTTGGTGTTTCAACAGGCTCATGTGCCATATATTTATTACTCATTGTGTTTACGCCATCATTTAATATTTAGGTCAAGTACCCACTTCTCATTATAAGAGAGTGTTCTTTGATTTGTGTTCGATAATAATATTGCCCCGTATTCAAAACAGTGGTTTGAATTAGACCGCGTACTAAACGTAAATTAACTTTATGGGGCGCAAAATAAATCATACGCTGTCATGCACAAAATGATTGATTTTCATTATAGAATCAGAGCTATGGGTGATTTCGATTATTCGCTGTAATTTTTATGCGAACAAACTCAATATACCATAGTGATTCTGAGGACAAGATCAATCATATTGAATCGATAGTAATAGGCCTATGTCACGGTTTTTTTTATTGGCGCCCATAAAGTTAGTCCAGGTTTAGTACAAGGTTTGCGTTAAACCTCTGTTCAGAAAACGGGCCATTGAGCTTTTTCCAAGCACAGAAGAAATATTTCATCAGGCTGCTTGAAAGATTGCGGCATAATATAACATTCGCAGTAAATCCATGTGATGTCAATTTGTAATGTATAGTCCATTTCGTGACCTTGGCAATGGGTAAGTTTTTCCGACTTTTCCCAGTGAGTCATTCCCATCCAAGTAGATGCATATGATCAAATAAACATAGATGTAATTAACGCAATGTCGAGCAAATCAAACTCAGAGTTACAGAGCAGGCCCATTAGATGTACTGGCCAGTCTACAGACGGGGGCCACAAATGAAGATAATACACGTATTCATCTGAATACACCAGTCTTCTTAAACCATTTCTGTGTCAGATAAAATGCTGTTCAATGGGATTCGTACGCATTATAGTTGACAAAATACACACACGACACACACACAGTTAGATTAAAGGGTAATTGATAAATTGTAATGCAATGATCAAATATGCCTCCCCCGATAATTGTGACAGTGAATTACGCAATTATTATCCGAGTCTTTATCACCAATACCAATGAGTACTAGAGTACTGCGTGATACCAATGATTACTATAGTACTGCGTTTATTCAAATCAAGTTGCTGTAGGATATCTCCTGTTATCTTCACACGCCAAAAACTGTACTCATCTTTCTGTTACCTGTACAAAATAACGTTTATTGCTGAAAGGTTCCCGTCACTAAATAGAGAGTTACAAATCACTTAATTGTTTAATGCATAAGTGTGACGTTGCATGAGCATGTTGTCAAGGCAACGGGATCGGTGTATATACAGGTGCGGAAGTCAACATGCACCACCTACTTGACACGATTAGTGATACAAAGAAGGAAGTTCTGTCGTAAAATTTATGAGCCCAGTCAATATCGGGTAGCTATAAGTCATGATGCAATCGAGTATGATTGATATTGCCCCCTGTGATTGAACGGGGAAGTGCTAGTCCCACTAAATGTAACATTATCACGTATGACACACTTACCCTTTATGTGGCACAGATTCACTGTTGGTCTATGGATTTGATGAGTACGACATGTGCAAAAGTACATGTAAACAAAATATTACATAAATTTTGATTAATGTCACAAAACCTGGTTCAAAGGAAATCATATCCTTTGAATTTATGATGTGTAAATTGAGCTTCGTAGAGTACCGAAATGGTGTCGTCGTATGAACATATTATCAAGCCAATTAGCTCTTAACAAACTCACTCCAGTGAGAGGTTTAGCGGTCCGATATTGTCTTTCGGGCTAGTGTCGGGCATTCCCAATCACAGTCCCCATTGTTATCACCGCTGCTTGCTCTACCCGTATTGTTTAGAGCCAGTTGTCTTGACAATAACGCTCAAATGACGTTACACATCGGTACTCTATTCGAGTTTTAACTTTCTTAAGAGCATTTGTCAGGCGTGTCAAGGTTTTTTTTTTACACCTAGTACCTGGAAAGTCGTTTCGACAACCTTGTCGACCGAGCAAAAAGCAATATTGGACAAAGGAAAGCCAAGAATACGAAACAGGGGAACGCGCGTATTTGCCTGTCTCCGGGTGACTAACATAGAACTTCTCTAATTTTGAATACATAACGAAAAAGATATTCAATGGCTCTACGTTTGTATTCTTGTGTGCGTTATATCCTAACGCTGTGACAAAGACGTCCTACAAAAATGGCGGTCTAACAGTGTCTAATGTGGTGATTTGGAATCAACGTTCTCACGCTCAGCTTGAAAGAGAGCACCAGACAGACAGACAGACAGACATACAGACAAAAGAGGGATAGGCAGCCCACAGCACAACAATACACAGATAGAAAAGAATATATATTACGAGGATAAAGACGAAACGAATTGAGCTAATAATGGAACATGAATAATGCGATTTAAGCGAGAAACAAAATATGCGGTACTGAAGTTCGTTGGACCATAACACGGAACTCGCCGTTGAGAAAAGACACTCGCATATCACACACACTATTTGTAAGGTTCAGACGCTACTGCAACGCGCTGTATAACTTTTTTGCTTCAAAAGGAAAAACCTAGACAGCATCTTAGTAATAATCTTGCCATGCTTGAAGGCGTCACGTGTAATCTTGAGACATACAAAAGGGAGAGAAGGAATGTACGGAAGCTAGGAATAAGACAGTGGCATTGAGGAATCGACGCTACAGAAGGTCGAGGGGTAAGTTCTGGTAATAATGGGTGACAATTGCGTGCGAGCGAGTGTATGCGTGCATACAATGTGTATGAATCGTATATCAATGAATGAACTGCAGTTGCGCGTGTGAGTGCAGTAATTAACGTCGTAATGACTGTGTTGGATCGTGTTTATGGGGATTGGTACGAGAAAAAAGCCATTGACACCAAGGGTTTCAACTTTAATGGGCGTGGTATCGCTTTTAAAACTGTTGCCCCTCTTTGTGAGGATTCTTAGTGGACTTATTCACACGTTGTTAAAGGAAAATTAAACCCTAGTTTTAAGTTGCATTCAATGATATTATAAAAAAAAAACATGGAGAAATAAGATGGTAAAGTTTGAGAAAAAAAAATCAGACGTAGCTTAATTACAAGGAACTTGAGAATTTTTGAAATCATGATTATTATCACTAAATGACTTTCACTGGCAACTTCGTTGGTCTGCGTTGGCGTATACACTCCAGCTCAAAGGAATTGGCATAGGGAAAGGGAAAGGGAAGAAAGGGAAGGAGCCGCAGTTTTAAACCGCGGTATATTTTGTCCAGTTCAGCATGAAACACGATGCATTAACCTAAAAAGCATCATGTTTCATGCTGAACTGGAAAAAATATACCGCGGTTTAAAACTGCGACTCCTTCCTTTTCTTCCCTTCCCCTTTCTCTATGCAAATTCCTTTGAGCTGGAGTGTAGGTTAATTACAAGGAAAATGGGAATTTTTGAAATCATGATTATCATCACTGAATAACTTTCACACTGGCAACTTCGTTGGTCTGCATTGACGAACTTTTTGTCGTTGCATTGTTTGTGTGTTGGTCCTGCTTGAACAAGACAAGCACCCGTAGCATCACATGTCTATCTTGGATTTGCAGAGGAAGATTACAAAGCGAATGATTTCGATATTTTAATACCAACAACTTCCTTATAATAAATAAATAAATAAACTCTTGCCAATCTATTTTTTTCTGATTTGTCTGCTTCCATTCAGTTTGAAAACAGCTAAGTATCAGTGGGTTTTTGTTCTCCCACATTCAATTGCAATCATGACTTTCAATATTTTTTAAGTTCCGCCTCTTCATTCAATTCGTCAACCGAATTGCTGATCTATGAGATGTCACGTGACCTCTCAAACATCACTGTCTAATCAGTACTGTCACCCTGTAATATGATAATAGAACATTAATTCTTTCGAATATAGTTTCCTGTTTCTGTTGCACCCACTAGAAACTGTCATGCTTCTAGCAGAAAAGACAGAAAAAAGGTTGACTTGTGTGATGCATAATGTGAATAACAGTATTCTGAAGTGATTTTTAAGGTCTAAATTTTGTCCACAAGTGAAAATCTCATTACATATTCAGAAGATTATACCCTAAAAATAATTGGTGGGAATGCCACAAAACCAGCTTCTAAACAAATTGACATCCTTGACTTCTTGTTTTTCGAATTTCAGCTTGATTTGAGTTGTAACTTGTTTCAAGTTCTTTTTCAAAGTGTCAAAAGTTGACTTTAATACCCAGTTCTATAGTGTACTGAAGAAAATTGTGTTTAATAACTTGACTCAGCAGGAAATGAACAGTGTCAGTTTTAGTGACTATTATTGTTTATATTTAAAAGGTTTTTTTCGGAGGCTACTCTCAAAATATAGTCCAGTTCCTTCAGAACCTTACACTGACAATATACTTTTGAACACCAAAACTTATTTGACTCAATCAGATAAAATGATGTACATAACATCATGGATCAATAAATGTGTCATAAAATAGAATTATAAGGTGAAATTAAAGATATTATTGTTCGTTAAGTTAAAACTACGAACTGGTATGTATGTCATGTCTTATTTTGTTTTAAATTCTACGTCACAGCTTTAAAATATCATATTTCACATAAATATTTGTCCAGTATGCTGTCATCTTTGTTCATGCATTGCTTAAAAGGACTTGAATTTGCCTGCAATAGGGACATATTCGCCAGTATTCTGAACAGAGAGCGTAGACGCAAACCGTGTACTCAACCTGGACGAACTTTATCGTACGCCAAATAAACGACATGAAACGTAATTAATTCAATATCATCGATTTTGTCCTCATAATAATAACAGTGAGTAACTGAAACCCATAACTGTGGTGATTCTGTGACGAAAATCAACGATTTTGTCACAACATCGGATGATCTATTTTGCGCCCCGTAAATTTAGTCTACGTTTCGTACGCGGTTTAAGTTGAACTCGGGCTTTTGCCTTTTAAAGTACATGTACAGGAGAATGATACGTACAATGTATATCCTAGCACCGATGATATGGCCTAGGTATTTGTATTCACAGACAGACACACATGGGAAAGTTATATCGTCCCACTATAATAGAATTTTTCGCCTTGTTTGCTGATCAGGGCTCCGTACATGTTGTCCTACCCGCCTTCAGTTCTTTGTGATTGTGTACGTAGAGGGGTAAAACAAATATTAGCTAACGAGCGATAGAATATTTGTCTAGTAGGCCGATGGATAAAGGGAAAGAGAACATAATTCGGTGCGAACTTGAGATGGGTCCATGAATCCACAGAGCTAAACCGTGGATATATGGTGACTTATCTGATTCAAATATCAATTACATCTATGACTTTGATAACCAAATCAAAATACATGTATAATTACATGTTAGGACGGAGGGTTAGTGATATTACAGTCAGGATTTAGTCTTTCGCTACAGAATAATAGTTGAAATCGATTCTATATGAAATACAGTCAGGCTTGATGGGTCATGTATTGTTTTGTCTCGACATGAAAGTACGATATTTATTTGAACGTGATGTGCCTTTACAAGCATAAAAAGACAAAAAACTGACATTGACCTGAAATTAGATCATTGGAATTTGTTAGAGTAAATACATAACATAACATGATATCTATGTCATAGCGTACTTCTGTATGATTCTTTAGGATGATAACAATTAGATGATTTATGTCCTTTATCGTAGGTATGCAATATGACAAATAACACATCTATGTAGCATTCATATATAAATAACATTGAAGAAATAGATAATCTGGAATTCCTTTTCTATAGTAAAAAGTCATGTATTGGGCATTTTGTAAAAGTTAGGCCTACTCAACCACACTCAATGACGAGTTGTATTCCTTACAATTTATATCGGTGTTATCACCAATACAATTAGTAATGGTATTTGCATTGGTTCTGGTATTAATATCAATATTGGCGTTGACTCAGTATGGTGAAACGGTCCGCTGCACAGTAATGGAATGTGAGTGTGGCGTAGTTTGGCCATGTTTCACTGCATACGGTATGAGAACCTTGGCTGGTATTGTACGTGGGTTGATGCAATTATTCGTAGTCTTTATTCCTGTCGACTTGTCTCAGGGCTATTACATTCAGATATTTTTCTATACAACTTCGAAGCAAGTGAACTCGAAGGATCGGCGCACCCTGTTCATTCATTTTACTTAAACATTAACCTCCCAATTTCCACGCAGTTTCTAGATGTTCAAACTCCATTCGACTGTATTAATTATGATACATTCATATTGCATTAATTGTATACCCCTTTCAGTAGTTTATTGAAAGCCTGCTAGTTCTTATAAGGTGTAGTTTGAACCACACATAAATGATGCACGAAAAAAACTCGGATATGATATTGTATGTAACATCGCCAGTTGTTTTTGTGCAGTGCGTGTAAAAAAGACTCCCGGGGCTTTGCGTCCACCTGGCCTTGGTTCTAGAACATTGAGCCTTTTTTTCTTCTGCATTTCAATTACAAGTAAGTCTGGATCCATTGCCTAAACACTAACTTGATCTCACTATTTTCAAAACCGATGAGGGAGAAGGAGGAATATCAAAAGAAAGGGTAATTAATATTCGCACGCAGACTCTGTCATGACTGTGCAAACAAGACATGGTAAATGCATGCGGCAGCCTTGATCTTAGGCTAATCAGCACGGTGGGTTGTTTGATTGTAAGGTAAGTCGTCGCGGGAAAAAGAGTTTTCAGCGTTAATCGATCAGATGAATAGATTCTCAGAAATAACGTCTACACCAGTGGTGAGTCAGTAAGAGAGCCTCCGGGACGTATCGAACGTTTTGCTATCAGATTATTTAGTGGGCTTTGAAAAGATGCTGTCAAAGAAGAGAAGAAATCGATGACAGTGCATAGGTGATTTGCTTGAATACAGTAGTACGTACAATGCAAGTGTGTGGATGTATATGTGTATGTGTGTGGGTATATTATGTATGATGTGTACGAAAGAACGTGTGTAAGAAATATGACAAGGGGAAAAGAAGAGAAGAGGGAGATAGACGGACAGAGTGGAAGATACAGAGAGACATACATGCAGAGGAAGAGACACAGAGAGAGAGGGGGGGGAGATATATATATATATAGAGAGAGAGAGAGAGAGAGAGAGAGAGAGAGAGGGGAGGTGAGAGAGAGGGAGTGAGAGAGAGAGTAAGAGAGAGTGAGGTAGATAGAGTGAGATCGAGAGAGAAAGAGAGAGAGAGAGAGAGGTGAAGAGAGAGAAACACAAGAGGGATAGAAGTTATGGTGTAGTTACAAAGATATAGGCACCGAGAATGCTCGTATTATACATAAATGAGAATGAGAATGACTTTGACAATGAGTCATACAAATGTTTGTAACTTTGGCAACAGCATTTTAATTCCTTTGAGGTTATCTGAAAGTCAGTCACATTCCATGGCAATAATACATTTGAGTTTAATAACCAAACTCCACAAACTCTAACCCTTTATTTGTTCAATCACGATATGATGATGAACGACATTCGTCAAAAAGGTTGTATGTACACTTGTTGAAATTTTGATAACATTTCTTCCACGATTTCACGTACGCACACACCTATACGAATCATTTCGTACGCACACGGTCCCCCTTTGCAATCTGCATTCAATCTCCGCACTCCGTATCTATCTGATTCGCAGTAAAAAAAAAAATGTGTTAATGCTATAGTTCTGATGTAAATGGAGTTTAGCGCCTTTTTGGTATAGACGCTCATCAAAAATACTGGGTATTGTTATCTAGTCCTATTGTGTGGGAGTTTCGGAGCACTAGTTGACCTTGTATAATGTTTGTTCATTACGGAGTCAAAAAACGTGGAATCAGACAATGATATTTCTCTCTCTCTGAGGTTAAGGGGAGTCACGGGGTACAAGATGTACGCTTCTGGTGGGAAAAACTAATAGAAAGTCAACCTTCATGGCGATGACTTCCGAAATTAAATTAAAGGAAACTTATACCCTGGCAATGAATTCAATAAGCCAATTTCGTAATGTGTTGACAATTTCTCTCCTAATCGTCTGGCGACTCGTTCTTACCTTCACCTGTATTCGTGATTTAGTTTCAATAGAGAGAACGCACTGAATATATTAGTTGTTGCTACTCGACAAACCTCGACAAATTTGGGGGTTATCATTAGTCATGTATTGTTTCAACGACGTGAATAAAATTTGCATACATAGCGAAAATGGTCTATTGAATGAAAGCAGACAAATCAGAAAAAAAAACAGAA